>JAJPUD010002809.1:130957-142661 GCA_023553655.1 Myrmecobius fasciatus | reverse complement strand
ATTTGTGTCAGGGGGGAAGGGGGAAGGTTAAAAGGGTCATGGCTTTAAGGTTCAGTCTCTGGCAAAATAAATAATATAAAAATCTAGCATTGTAAAAATAATTTCAAAATAAAACAGAATATTGAAAGACTTGAGGACTCTAAACAATACAATGACCAGTAGCAAGAGGATTAAGTGATGACGAAGATTCCCACTTCTTAGCAGAGTAATGATTGACTACAAAATGAGATATACATTTTCAAAATAAGCATTGTATGAATTTGTTTTGTTTGAATAAGATTTAAGAAAAGGAATAATTCAGTAGATTCTTGTGTGTCAGGTTCAAGAATGGAATGAAACAAAACATTTAAATAGTTAACAAAAGGAAGTTCATTTAGCCAGAGAATGCAAAGGGCTTCTAGGAAGGAGAGAATACTAATACACATAGATACAGTCTTCCTAGTCTCCATATAGAAAGGGAAATATATGTGTCAGCAATGTGGATTAATTTAAACTTCACTGGCACATCTACCAAGTTTGGGGAACACAATCCTCCTGTGTGCTTCTGTGTTTACCATCACTGAAAAAAATCATCTCTTATTCTTCCCTGCCTAATTAGGCTTTTCAAAGCTAACATTTATTTCTCTGCTGCCATAAACCCTCATAATCTATAAATCTGACTTTCTGATCAGGGACTGAGAGGAGTAGGGAAGAAAAGGGTAGGAATCAGGTGAAGGAGAAGGAGGAAGTGACTATGTCTGTAGATGACTAAGTGTCTTCTTCCTTGAGCTCCTACACCTGTGCTTCTGTATCTGTCTTATCACCACTATCCTACCTGCCCCTGCATCCCTTGGGCCCTTCCTGTTTCATAAAAGTTCAATCCTCCCTCCCTTTGTTTCTCAGAAGTGGGAAAGCAGGGAACTGTCCTTGTCCTTTGATTTAGGGATCTGCTGAGACTCAATTGTGATAATGGATATAAACCACTTTGCAAACAAAAGTCTTTTATAAATGCTAGTTATTGTTATTTGAGGCAAATGAAAAGCCTGAGAGACAGAGTTTCTGAGTAGTAAATACTCAATTTGTTAATTAGGCTAGCCAATAACCAATACATGGATGGTCAGTAGTTTCTCTTGGCAACCAAAGAAAAAACCTTGGTGAAAGTCAATGCTGATTGATGAAAAATTAATGAGGGGGTGGAATATTAATGAGGAGGTGGGGGGAAAGTCTTTGGCTCTGATAAGAATGTAACTTGGTCTTGAGATTCAAAAGTCTCCAGGAAAACCACCAATCCTAATTGAATAACTGCTTATTAATATAATGGAAAAATAATCTTTCCTTTTATATTGTCATTTTTATTGTTGCTATTATTATTAATTATAGCTAAATTGCAATTACTAGAGAGCAGCTAAGTGGTACAAGCAATAGAGTGACAGGCCTAAGTCAGGAAGGCTCATCTTCCTCAGACACTAACTCTGTGGCTCTGAGCAAATCACTTAACCCTGTCTGCCTTAGTTTCCTCACCTGTAAAATAAACTGGAGAAGGAAATGGCAAACCATTCTAGTATCTTTGCCAAGAAAACCCCAAATGGAGTCATAGAGTCAGACATAATTGAATAACAATCATCAGGCCTCCAATCTGGTGATTTCTTCATTCTCTGAAATTTATTACATTTTTGCTAATCTCAACGTTCATAGAACAACACAGGGGTGTGCCAATCCAGGAAGATGGGGTGGGGAGAAGTATGCTCATACACTTTAAAGTTTAATCTACATTATTAATATTTTCTTAAGCCTTGGCAATCAACAAAACAATAACTCAAGCCCTGATTTGTAGTAATTACCAATTTCTGAAATGTAAATGCTCAACTTGAAAATTTAGCAGTCATCTCTCAGGAGACAGTTAGCCATCCCCAGCAAATCCCTGAGAGTTGCAGTGAACAGGTGGCCAATCTCAAGTAATCAATGTGTGACTTGTGGGAAATTTTTCTCTGGTGTAATATTTCAGTTCTTGAAGACAGACCAGGATTCTGAAACTAAGCATTAGTATGAGGGAGCAAGAAGAGGGAGTTGGATGGATAAAGGCCCAGACTACTATATATGTATGATATCCTATTTTCTCCAACTTCTTAAACGCTGTCCCCCTCAAAATACAAAAACAAAAACATTTCACTCATTCAATCATTTTACTAAATTTGTTTACCATTTCCTACTTCATTTTTGATATTTTTTATTACTGAGACTATGACTATTATGGTGAAGGTAGGTATTACCCTCTTGTGGACAAATTCCAAACTGCAGCCTTTGCTGTTGTACCTTAGATTTTTGTTTTGTTTTGTTTTGTTTTGTTTTGTTTTGTTTTGTTTTTAATTGATTTGTTTTTACATAATAATCTGGAGGTTAATTGAATGGGGAGGTGGGCAGTAGGAGTTCAGTGAAAGTGCTTCCTTTTGATCAGAATAAATTGTTGAAGTAACTTCCTGTTTTTTAAAAATATCATTATTTTTGTTTATGATTTCTAGAACTGAGACTATATTCAAGACATATATTACCCTCTTGTGGAGAAATTCTGAATTGCAATATTTTGTTAAAACTTTTCCTTTTTTTTTTTTTTGGCCATTTCCCCAACCACCTTAAAAAGCCAAATCAAAACCAAAACAAAATTCCTCAATCAATTGCTCAATTTCATTTATTTTAAACTTTTCCCCAAATTACATATTAAGAAAACATTTATCATTGATTTTAAGGGATTTTGAGTTGCAATTTTTTCCTTCCATTTCTCCCCCCTTCTTAAAATGGTAGGCAATTTGATATACGCTATACATGTATAGTGTTATCATTTAAAACATATTTTCGTATTAGTTACAGCTAAGAAAGAAGAAACCAGATCAAAAAGAAAAAAAAAAACATGAAAAAAGAATAAAATAAGTGAAAAATATATGTTTTGATTTGCATTCAGGGTTCATAAATTATTTATCTGGATGTGGATGGCATTTTCTTTATGAGTTCTTTGTACTCATCTGAGATCACTGTTGCTGAGGAAAATTGAATCTTTCATAATTCATCATCACACAATGTTGCTAATACTTTGTACAATATTTTTTTCATTTCACTCTGCATCAATTTGTACAAGTCTTTTCAGGTTTTTCTGAAATCTGCCTATTCATTTCTTATTGTATAATAGTATCTTATTATATCTATATACCACAGTTTGTTCAGCTATTCCTCAATTGATGGGTATCCCCTCAATCTCCAATATTTTGCCACAATGAAAAAGGCTGTTATAAATATTTTTCCACATGTAGGTCCTTTTCACTTTTTTACAATCTTTTTGGGATATAGACCTTGTAGCGGTATTGCAGGATCCAAAGTTATGCACAGTTTGGTTGGCCTTTGGGCAGAGTTCAAAATTGGTTTTTTTTTTTTTTTTTTTTACAATGGTTGGATCAATTCACAACTCTTTCAACAGTATATTAGTGTCCCAATTTTCTCACATCCTCTTCAACATTTATCATTTACCTTTTTTGCCATATTAACCAATCTGATAGATGTGAAGTGATACCTCAAAGTTGCTTTAATTTGCTTTTTCTACTCATATGCTTATAGGTAATTTTAATTCACCTGAAAATTGCCTGATCATATCTTTTGGTCATTTATTAATTTGAGAATGGTTTGTATCCAAATAAAATGGATTTAGTTCTCTATCTATTTGAGAAATAAAGCCTTAATCAGGGATATGTATTGTAAATATTGTTTCCCAGGTTTCTGCTTTTTTTCTAATCTTGGTTGTACTAGTTTTGTTTTGTGCAAAAGCCTTTTAATTTAGTATAATTAAAATTATCTATTTTATATCTCTTAAAGTTTTTTTCTTGTTTGAGCATGAACCTGTAACTCACTTAAAATTTTCTTTAATAGTTTGGATGCACAAACCTGAAAAATATTATGTCAGAAACTCAGCATAGACCAACATATCACATCCCATACCAAAATAAGGTCAAATTTGATGTGTGATTTAGGCATAAAGGGTGATGTTATAAGCAAATTAGTAGAGAAAGGGATAGTTTATCTGTCAGATCTTTGGTAAAGGGAGGAATTTATGGCCAAATTAGAAATAGAGAACATTAAGAAATACAAAATGGGTAACTTTCATTACATTAAATTAAAAAAAAATTCTGCACAAATAAAACCAATACAAACAAGATTAAAAAGGAAGCATAAAGCAGGGGGGGGAATTTTTACATCCAGTGTTTCTGACAAAAGTCTCATTTCTAAACTATATAGAAGATTTATTCAAATTTATAAGAATATAAGCCATTCTCCAATTGATAACTAATCAAAGGCTATGGACAGACATTTTACAAATGATGAAATTAGAGCCATTTATAGCTATATGAAAAAAAATGCTCTGTCACTATTTTTTAGAGAAATCAAATTAAAATAATTCTGAAGTAACATTTCACACCTCTCAGAATGGCTAAGTTAATAGGAAAAGATAATGATAATTGCTGCAGAGGATGTGGGAAAAATGGGAAACTAATGCATTGTTGGTGTGACTGTGAAATGATGCAACCATTTTGAAGAACAATTTGAAACTATGTCCAAAGGATTATAAAACTGTGTATACTCTTTGATCCAGCATTGCCACTATTGGGTCTACATAAAGGGAATCATAAGAGAGGGAAAAGGACTCACATGTGCAAAAATATTTGTAGCAGCTCTTTTTGTGATAGCAAAGAATTGGAAAATGAGTAAATGCCCATCAATTGGGGAATGGCTGACAAATGGTGGTATATGAAAGTAATGGAATATTATTGTTCAATAAAAAGCTATTAACAATTTAATTTAATTTTTATAAAGCTTTTTATTTTCAAAACATATGCACAGATAATTTGACATTGACCCTTGCATAGCTTTGTGTTTCAAATTTAATCCTCCTTTCCCCTACCCCCTTCCCTAGATGGCAAGCAATTCAATATATGTTAAATATGTTGAAATATATGTTAAATCTGATATGTATAAACGTATTTATACAATTCTCTTGCTGAACAAGAGAAATCAGATCAAAAAAGAAAGTAAATGAGTAAGAAAAATGCAAGTGAACAACAAGAGTGAGAATGTTATGTTGTGATCCACACTCAGTTTCCACAGTCCTCTGTGTGAAGATGACTCTCTTGATCACAAGATCACTGGAAGTGGCAACAATCATCTCATTGTTGAAAAGAGTCATGTTCATTAGAATTGATCATCATATAATATTGATGTGGTCATGTACAATGGTCTCCTTGTTCTGCTCATTTCACTTAGCATCAGTTCATGTAAGTCTCTCCAGGCCTTTCTAAAATCATCCTCCTGATCATTTCTTATAGAAAAATAATATTCCATAACATTCATATATCATAACTTATTCAGCCATTCTCCAACTGATGGGATTCTACTCAGTTTCCAGTTACTTGACACTATGAAAAGGGCTGTCACAAACAATTTTGCATATGTGGGTCCCTTTCCTTCCTTTAAGATCTTTTTTGGGATGTAGGCCCAATATAAACACTGCTGGGTCAAAGGGTATGTACAGTTTGATAACTTTTTGAACATTGTTTAAAATTGCTCTCCGGAATGTCTGGATCTGTTCACAACTCCACCAACAATGTATCAGTGCCCCAGTTTTCTCACATCCCCTCCAACATTCGTCCTTGTCTTTTCCTGTCATCTTAGACAATCTGAGAAGTGTGTAGTAGTATCTCAGAATTGTCTTAATGTACATTTCTCAGATCAGTAGTGATTTAGAGCAGCTTATCATATGATTAGAAATAATTTTAATTACTTCATCTGAAAATTGTTCATATCCTTTGACCATTTATCAAATGGAGAATGACTTGTATTTTTATAAATTTAACACAGTTCTTTATATATTTTAGAAATGAGACCTTTATCAGAAACACTGGTATTAAAGATGTTTTCCCACATATGTAGTTCCCTTTTTATCTTCTTTCTGTTGCTTTTGTTTGTGCAAACCCTTTTTAATTTAATTTAATCAAAGTTGTCTATTTTGCCTTTCATAATGTTCGCTAGTTCTTCTTTGGTCATAAATTCATCCCTTTTCCAAAGATCTGATAGGTAAATTATTCCTTGATCTCCTAATTTGCTTATGGTATCATCCTTTGTGCCTAAATCATGTGCTCATTTTGACCTTATTTTGGTATTGAATGTGAGATGTAGATCTATGCTGAGTTTCTGATATTATTTTCCAGTTTTCCCAGCAATTTTTGTCAAATAGTGAGTTCTTATTCCAGAAGTTGGAATTTGGGGGTTTATCAAATACTAGATTACTATAGGCCTTGATTATTGTGTTGTATGTATCTAATCTATTCCACTTATCCATCACTCTATTTCTTAGCCAGTACCAAATGGTTTTGATGACTGCTGCTTTATAATATAGTTTTAGGTTTGATACTACTAAGTCACCATCCTTTGTATTTTGTTTATTAATTCCCTTGATATTCTTGACCTTTTGTTATTCCAGATGAATCTATACTGCTCTTTAAATATTCCTCATCCCCATTCAACAAACTCCTGTTGTTTTTTATTATCTCAGGGTCTAACGAAATATTTTCCTTTTGGTATTAAAGCCCTTTAGAATGCATCTCTTTCTTCTATTACCAATCTTCTTACACTTCACTCATCTCTAAATACCCTGTAATCTATTGAAACTACCCTCATTGATGTAATCAACACTGTGAGTTTGGGATCTACCATTATATATGTTAACTAGTGTGACAGAAACACTAATTAGACATACTTTTCAATTAATGTAATCAAACTTTACTAATGAGAGTGTGTAACCAACACAGTCTAAAAACAGAGTAATAAAAAATAATCATCTAATATTTTAGAAGATTCTTATCATCCTGAATGGGATATATAGATATTTCAGAAGAACTAGCACCATTGCTATGCAGACTTATCCAAGCCCTTTTCAGCACTACAACAAAGGTGGATACCCCAATTCTCACCTGGGGCTCCAAGAAGAATGTGTAGCCTCCACAATTCAGTAAATTATCTTAGCAGATGGACTAAACCAGATTAAGAATAACTGACAGGTCTCAAACCCATTCGCGAGTTATAGGGATTTCTACCCCAAATGTGTTGAGACTTCCCCTGGAAGGATGGCCGGATGAGAACAGTTTGTTCCAACAGCAAAGCAGACAGATGAAGCAGGTTCTATGGATAGCTTAGATCTTGGTCAGACATTAAAGATGCCAGTGTCATCCACTAAATCTCCAGCCATCCCTGGTCGTCCTTACTTTTGTCTTGCCACTGAACTTCAAAGACTCTGACGGGGTGAGACTGATGACTTTATGCAATTCTGCCTCACTTAATTACAATTCATGAGCAAGCCAAGACATCATCCTATGCAGCCCCTAGTTTTCTCTGAAAACAGAATGAACAATATCATCTTGTACAAGTTTTATTCTTTGCCTGCATTGTCTGCAGAATGTCATGTATGCATGTTTAGGGTACACATACATACATGCATACATACATATATGCCTTTCTTTGTTTTTTTTTTCCCAAATGGCTGCTTGAATTTATTTGCGTGATGCTGAATGGTCCTGGCACAAAATAAAAATTAGGCAATGTTAAGTGAATGGAAACACTGATTGAAAAACAACAGCTTGATAAGAAATTAGTGTTTACGCAAACAAAAAAAATAACTTTAAAAATAGCATGTTGTTTTCTATAACATATCAAAGCTTTTTTTTTGTACAAAATCAAATAATGGCCAACAATTCACAACAGTGCAATAGGTAGAGGATACAACCACATCCAAGAGGTGCTGAAAATAAATACTCAAAATTCTAAGGAATAAAGATTACCAATGCTCTTGGGGTTCATTTTCATTGTCATGTGTTGAGTATTTGACAAATTTCATGGACATCATTTATTCTTTTTTTTTTTTTTTTTTGCTTTTTGTTGAGGCATTTGAGGTTAAGTGACTTGCCCTGGGTCACACAGCTAGGGAATGTTAAGTGTCTGAGACCACATTTGAACTCAGGTCCTCCTGACTTCAGAGCTGGTGCTCTATCCACTGCACTATCTAACTGCCCTGACATCATTTATTCTTTAACAAGCAAAAAAGAATCTGTCTTGAATAGAAAATGTATGCCTTTCTTTGTAACTCCAGTGCTTAGCACAGTACCTTATCCATAGTAAGGGACTAACAATTACTTCTTTACTAACTCTTCCCTCAAAAAATGGACTGATCCCTGCCCAGAGATTTGTGTCCTCCTGTTTTCTGAGGGAAACTAAACTGAAACAATTTTGCTGCTCCTGAAGCTCTTGCTTAGAGCCTGTTGGAAAAAGGCTACAATGGTCTTTGCTACAGTAACAACATAGTACTGTCCTCATTTCAACAAATATTTATGAAGCATCTTTGAAAAAAATATTGTTTTCTTTGTCTAAGTCTTTTCATTTGAACTTTACCATAGCTGTGTAGAGGCCAGAACTAAAACTCAGAGAATTTAAATGACTAGCAAAAAGATTTTGGGCAATTGCCTGAGGTATTGAGAAATTAAGTAATTTATTCTTTGACTTTTAGAATCTTGTGACAGTAGTTTTGTTATAGTTGTTGAGTCATTTTTCAGTCGTGTCCAACTCTCCATAAAGACATTTATGGTATTTTTGGCAAAAATACTGGAGTGGTTTGCTTTTTCCTTCTTTACCTTATTTTACAGATGAGGAAATCAAAGGAAATAATGATGTATTTGATGTTCAGCATCAAATGATAAGATTGAGGAGAGAAGTTGGCACCAAATGGTGGGATTTGGCACTAAATGTTGGGGTTCAATCATGTGAAGAATTCACCTTTGGCTTTTCTTTTTGGCAAAAGGTAGATATATTTATGAGAAGTTACAGACAAAATGAAGACTAGGAGTGGTAAATATGAAATAGATATGGGAGAGCATTCAGTTAGCAACAAAAGAGTTTTAACAGTTAACAATGGAAAAGACAAGTTCCCTAGTGGAACTCACAACCAGGAGAAAGGGAATAATCCATGAGGTCGAAGTGCTCCATTGACTGGTAGGCTAAATCCTAAAAAGAACACCCTAAAAGAGTTAGTTATCCATAACATGAAGAAAGACACCATGAGGCATGGGAGAAAGGTAAGACAAAAGATACCATAAGGCAGAATGCCATGTCAGGCTAACCCCAAAAGGGATTCAGCAAAAATGGTATAAGCCATGGACACATTTATAGGGAAAATTCAATCTCCAGGGATTTGACATAATGGCTTTCTGATTGGATAAAATAAAGTGGAATTACCCAAAACCTCCATAAGGGTTGTCTATAAGGTTGAGCTGAAACCCATCAATGCCCTTTCCTGCTTACTTTAGGGGGTAATCTTATTGTACTTCAAGCTTTCTCTGCCAACCCTCAGGATCTCATCAACAGAATTAAGTAATTTGCCGAGATTCACATAACTAGTCAGTGTCTGAAGTCGGATTTGAATTCATAAGATGAATTCTTCCTGTCTTCCTGATTCCTGTCTCCAGGTCTTATGTTCTATTCATTATGCCACTAGGAATTCTAAAACTGTGTCTGCTGCAGTTCCTCATCTCTAAAATGAATATAAGAATAGTAGCTCCTTTCATGGATTGTTGTATAAAGAAAAATGAGAGAATATTTATAAAGAATTTTACAAATCTTTAAGTGCTAAAGAAATGCTACTTAGAATTACATTTGAGGTCGCACTTAGTTTTCTGATGATTTTTTTTGCTTCTCTATACAAATCCTTTTATTACTCACAGCTGCTCTTTTTTTTAGCAGAATTTACATTAAAGAATATGATCTTAAAAACCCAGTATTTACACACAATCTGTTATTCCCAATTCTTTATTCTCTCATTTCAAGTCTTGTGATTCTATTTTTGAAGCATCTCTCACAGGGCCTTTTCCAATTATTTGATCTATGTCTGGCCACTCCAGATTGCTCTGGAGGGGAAAGTGAGGTAGGCGACCTTGCACAGTCTTCCCTCACTTAAATCTAATTTACTTGTGTGTCACTGCATCACCTCTCTGACATCATGGTCCTCTTTGAGAACAAAGGAGAAATAACAGCATTGTATATAGTTAGAGTTAATTTCAGAGGCTGGATTTGAACCCATTTTCTTTTCTCCAAAAGTAGCCTTTGGCCCACAGTTCCACGGTATCTCTTAGATGCAGTGAAGCTGGGAAGAATAGTTAGTACTTTGGTTAAAAAATCAGGGTCTTAAAAATATTTTGATAGGCTGGAACAATGGTTGAAATATCTAAAAAAAATAGAATGTGAACCCTATATTTGGATTTTAAAAAATTAGCTTAACAAGTAAAGGATCAGGTGATTTGATATGATTCTTATGAAAAGAGTCATCATATGATTCATGAAGAAATATGTATTAAAAATAAAATAAAATTTTTAAAAAGAGGGAAAAAGAGCATAGGGTTTTTATTGGATTTTGAACTGGACATGAAGCAATAATGCAACACAAAAGTCAAAAACCCAATTAAATTTACTGGAAATAACACTAAGATCTTTCATTCATCTAGGCCTCCTCCAAAGCAGATCACACCTTTTCTTTGACTTAATAGATAAGATCTGTGAAATTGCTATAGGTATTAATTACCCAGGGTCACAGACTAAATAAGTGTGAGAACCTGGGGATAAAAGCCAAATTGTCCAGACTTTGAGCCAAGAATTGTTAATCCACCGCATCCTATTACCTCTGATTCCATTTAGGCTGCATTAATTGGAGCATAGTGAGCAGGAGGGAATAGGCAATAATTCTAATCTATCTCTCTCTATATATACCAGATCATATTTTAGGAACGACATTGAAAAGATGACACCATTTATAAAGGACCAAAATAATAAAGGGACACAAAATCAAGGGGCTGAGTGAACAATAGTAATAATTATAATTGTTTAGGTTTCTAAGGTGTTTTATTGTGGCCAATTTGTTTTCCTCATAACTCTATGAGGTATTGGGAATGAATGTTATATTCTTATTTTATAGATTCCAGTGAATATAAAATTTACATACACAGTCCAAATCTAACAAAATGTAATAGTTATGTATTGAATTATGGAGTATGAAAATTTTAGTAGTTAAACTTAACTCATATGTGTATATATATATACATATATATAAATGAACATATTTTTAATTGAAATTATATTTATTTTATGTATGCATAGTTATGTAATTTGACAGTGCACATAATTACTTTTAGCTTCTTTAATTTTATTTCAATTTATTTTTTTATTATGCAACCCAGAACCAATGGTTCATCTGATAGTATGTGGGAGTCCTTTACAAATATAAATAAATAAATAAATGAAATAATGCTTTATTCTATTTCTCAAAATTTGTTTTTGAAACCAACAAGATATTTTATAAGATATTTTGTAAATTTAAGTGGATTGTAATCTTAAATGCTTAATTTTCCTGTGCTGAATTCATATTCCTGAAGATCATAAATCATTATATTTACACACAATAAGGCTCTAAATATGTGCACATGATGGTTCATGATCTTTATACATGATATATATTTAGAGATATACAAAAATAGCTTTTTGTAAATATTACAGTTCATGATGTCCATATATATGTAAATACATAAAACATATATGTGTGTGTATGTGTAGATATAGGTAGGTGGATAGATATATAAATGGATAAATAGGTAGA
>JAJPUD010002809.1:0-122814 GCA_023553655.1 Myrmecobius fasciatus | reverse complement strand
TGTGTGTATGTGTATATACGTGTGTGTGTATGTATATAATCTCATTTGATTGTCACAATAATCCCAGTAAGTAAATTTTTAAATTAAAAAAAATATTTTAATAATATATTATTTTCCATTTACATTTTTTTTGCTTTTTTTGCTGAGGCAATTGGGGTCAAGTGACTTGCCCAAAGTCAGACAGCTAAGGAATGTTAAGTGTCGGAGACCAGATTTGAACTCAGGTCTTCCTGAGTTCAGGGCTGGTGCTCTAGCCACTGTGCGACCTAACTGCCCCTCCATTTACATTTAAAGATGGTTTTCAACATCCATTTTTTGGAAGATTTTGAGTATCATTTTTTTTTTTTACTTCCTCCCTCCCTTACCTCTCTTCCCTCCTCACACTGGCAAGCAATCTGATATAGGTTATGTATGTACATTCATTTTAACCATATTTCCATATGAGTCATGTTGAGAACACTTGTCTTAATGCCCACAAAATACTTCAAAAACCAAGAATCAGTCACAAAGCCTTGAAAAGAAATTATCTCTGTACTTTGACATTGAATGCATTCTAAGTATGTTTGCTCTGTGTAAAATGGAAGTAGACTCCAATTTGAAATATAGATGACATTATTATAAGCCCCTTATGATTTACAAAGTACTTCACATATATTAAATTCATATATCTTCACAACAACTCACCTCCACCCCTTATTCCACTCTTAATGAAAAAAAAAGACACAGTATGCAAAAATTTATATTTTATTTGAATTCAAAAAATTTAAAATAGCTTTCAAATTCAGGGAAGTACCATATGCCAGGACATTAGGGGGAAAGCCTCATATACAGAGACAGATAAATTAACACATATATACTTCAGACAAGCCAAGAGGGTGTATAGATTACATATTTACAATGCCGGTTATTTTCTGTAAACCATATTTATACATTTTATTACATTTACAAAAAAGGGTTCTACTACTTTTTACCTACAATAATGAAAAAAAATTTACATTGTTTCTTATTTTTTCAACTGTACAAACTTTGTTTCATAAAAATATATCTCTGTACAAAAGAGTTTCTTTTTTTTTTTCTTTTTCTTTCTTTTTTTTTTTTTTCCCCATGGGCTGGAGGTGTGCAAGTAGTGATTTTGGGTGGTGATAAGGCAGCCACAAAAAAAAAATCCCTTAAGTGTTTCTAGTTACTTGGGGAGATCTTGGCTACCCATTTGCAAATGAATGATTTCTCTCCTCTGCTCTTTCCCCTCAGTCTTCAGAGAAAATTTCAAAAGTGGGAAAGAGGAGAGGAGAGGATATGAGATGGATTATTTGGAGAGAAGCATGTAGTGGGAAAAGGGGTTGGGGATTGGGGACAGTACAGCAGCCAAATAACTTTCTGCATTTTGTTCAAAATGAAGAAAAGCAGAAGTATAATTGTGAATGAAGTATCCTTGTCTAATTTCTTGGGCTGCTGTGATGACCCAGATACTGTTCATTATCACTAATGGATGCTGTAGCTACTGCCAATGTAGAGTTTTCTCCTGGCTTTGGTCAATCTCCACATTAGGCTGATGTCAGAGATTTCCAAGAGAGTGTTTCTCATTGACAAGGCTCAGAGAGGTATCATATTTACCAACCCTTATTCACACTATAAGAATTTAACAATAGCTAGTCTTCAAGCACAAACTTTAGAGATGACAAAGATGCATATTTCTATTGTTATTTCAAGATTTAATGTGATTTAGTAATTCTGGTTACTGCTAAGATTTGTGTCCAATGTTGACATTTGCTGGAAACTGAACCTTAGAATAAGTACTATGTGTATGCACACACACACACACACACACACGCACACGCTTACAAACATATAGGTTCACAAACATATCTCTGAGGAAATTGGCCTACCAGAAAATTAGCAGTAGGGACCTTTTCAATTTAGGACTTTTAAAACAATTAATTTAGCTTAAAAAATCTTTTACAGTCATAAAAGAGTGAGTTCAAAACAAGTTAATTTTATAAAGCTATTTTTACTTTCACTGTTAAACAGATAAAACCGTGAGAATATTTTCCAAGTCTTCTTTTAAAATTAAGATTAAAAATTTAAGATTAAAAATATAAGAGGCTTATTAACTTAATTTCTTTGTGTAAAAAAAGTCCCAGAAGGCTTAGCTTCCCATGCTATTAGTGGGTGTAGGGCCAGAATTTTTCTTTTTCATTGATACACATACCTGCTCAAATCTTGCCCTCCAACATGGGTAGTAGAACTCTGATCCTAACATTATTTTGTTTCTCCATTTGTTCTTACCTGCCTGGATCAAATAGCCAAATTTAGAATCTCTTGGTATATCAAGAACTGTCTGTTCCTCTGTTCTCTTGGTCCCCAGACTCTGCTTTACTGCCTAGGACCACGATGCCTCCCTATTGTTCCCTGCCTTTGTGAACTCCTGGTTCCCAACTGTTTCTCTCTCTGAACCTGCTATTCTCACTATGCCTCCCTACCAAATCAATTACATGGCCTCAACAATGGTGTCTTAGATCTAAATGGATCAGCGATCTCACTGATGTGAGTTTCTATTCATCAGTGAAATCAAAACTAAACCATCTCTTTTACAGTTATTGTGCAATTATTATCCATGTTTTTCCCCATAAATATTCCTTATCAGACCTCTCCTAAATTCCTCCTCCTTAACTAGATTTCTGGTCTTGGTTTCTCTTGACTCATCTTATTTGTTCTTACTCATAACTCAATATACATTTTGAAATCACAAGTTTGGAGCAAATGAAACAAAATAATTATTTTTCAATATCCCTCAGAGTTTTCTTCACACCTGGCTGACTTCTGCTTTCCATTTTGCAGATCAATCTATTTTCAAATTGATGATTTTTGCCCCTAAATTGTGACATATAGGCATCCATATCTGGGTGTTTGGTGAGGGGAACAGTTCAATACTGCTATCTGTGATGGAGAATTTCTAACTTTTGCTTCTTGGTTTGCTGGCTTGAATCTCAGAGATAAAACTGATATATTATTTCCTTTGCTATCTTTCTTTTCCAATAAAGAATGTGGTGCATGACATTTTCTTAGTTCTTATGGTCACTTTTGCAGTACTCAAAGAATTGGAGGAGTATGTTTGTGTGTGTGTGTGTGTGTGTGTGTGTGTGTGTATTTGTGTAAGCACCCAATATTTTGTTCATTTTTTTTCCTCCATAAGGGTTCTTGCTTCTTCCTGTTTTCTCAATCATTGCCCAAGGAATGGGTTCAAATGCAGGGTTTGATGGGTTGAATCTCCAAGATGGTGAGGTGAAGGGCCTGCAATTCCAGCAGCAGCAGCAACAGCAGCAGCAGCAGCAGCAGATAAAGACAAGACAGATGATGGTGATGTTGCACACATTGTTAGCTCAAGTCCTGCCCTGTGAAGAACTATAGGTGAGTTTGAAGAAGAAAGACAAGACGTAAAAATACCATTTAGTTAGAATATACTTTCCTTTTATATATGTAACAATCAGTCATGATTCACTTGCCTCCGCATTTACCCCAATCTTAACCTCTGCACACTTATGAGGAAAACACAAGATATTTAAGAAATAGAGGAAAGGGAGTTCAAAACTTTGGCTTGAAGAATTTATATTTAAATTAGGATACATACACATATGTTATGCAAATAAAATTTTAAAAAATCAAAACAAAAACAAAACAAAAAATGTGATAATAATGTATTCATGATTTTGGAGTGATAATAATAAAATCTACCTCTATATTCTGGAAAAAAAATTAGGATATATAGCTCATTTTCTTGACCTAGATACTAAAATACCTCTGTACCTAGAAAAAATGCTATGGGAATTTTATTTCCAATAATATTTTTGTGATATCTAAATACCAATAATGCATAGATATAGATCATAGATAAAGATCAGCTTTGCTCTACTCAGAGGATCATAACTTTGGAGCTTCTCCTAGATTGTTAATCCTGAAAGAAGGAGGGGTTGTGGGGGGGTGGGAGTAAGAAAGGAAGAAAGCAAGTCAGTGCTAGAAGAGGATTGCAAGTAGGATTGGTAAATAATAGGATAATAGATTTTGAGATGGAAGAGGCTTTGGTGAGCATATAAACCAATCTTTTATATGAGTAAATTGAGGTCTAGAAAGAGAAAGAGAGATGCCTATGCTCCCATGACTAACAAGGTTAGGATTTGAAAATTTTTAACCCAGATCCTCTGACTCTAAATCTGATATACTTTTCACTATCAGGATAGTGGAAAAAATTGAAACATGCATAGATCATCACTCAGGCGAAGTACAGAGTTTTTATTAGAAATTTATTGAAGAAGAGTTGGAGGTAAAATATCAGAGAAAATCCAGGCAGTTACCTGAACTCTCCTCAGTTTTACTTGGAAACAACATTAAATCAAGCCTCTAAATGGATTCTGGAGTGAAAAAACTTATAAAAAAGGAGATATGAAAAAAATTTTCAAGCTTAAGGCTTCAGCAAATGTCTGTCTCATTGGGTTAAAAGGAAGCATAGACCAGTACAGATGGGGTCTGGGCAAGCCAGGAGGAGGCTCTTCATCACAGCACAGATCAGAAGCTCAGATCATGGCTCAATAGGTCAGTGGCACATCAGGTCATCTGTGAGACCTTCAGTGTTGGTGCAGAAGACAAATTTCCAGCCCCAGAACCATGGCATACTAGGCATGGCTAGGCTGAGCCATGCCAGTGGAGTGGGGCAACTACCAACATCGGAAGCCTCAATCCAAAAAGCCAGTGACAAGGCCATTGAACTCTAGTACAAGAAGCTTAGGAAAGTATACTCTGTGTCCCAGGAGAATAGATCAATTACATAAGTCACAAAATAAATAAAAATGAGACAGGGGGAAAAGAATCCTGACTTTAGAAAGCCAATATGGTGACAGGAAAGATCAAAACTAAAGCTTAGAAGAGGCCAAAAATGTCAAAATGCCTACAAGTAAAGCCTCAAGGAGGTTATTAATTGGTCTCAAGCCCCAAAGCTTTCTTGGACGAGCTCAAAAAAGATTTTTTAAATCAAATAAGAAAGGTAGAAGAAAAAATGGGAAAAGAAATGAAAGCTATGCAAGAAACAGTCAATAGCTGGGAAAAAGAAAGAAAAAAATCAATTCCTTAAAAAATATAATAGACCAAATTGGGGGAAAAATGCACTCAAGAAAACAAATAATTAAGTTGAATTAGCCAGCTGTAAAAAGATGTATAAAGTTCATTGAAGAGAATGATTCTTTAAAAATTAGACTTAGGGGGCAGTTAGGTGGTGCAGTGGATAGAGCACTAGCCCTGAAGTCAGGAGGACCTGACCTCAGACACTTAACACTTCCTAGCTATATGACCCTAAGCAAGTCACTAAGTGTGACCCCAACTGCCTCAGCAAAAAAATGAGAATTGGGCCAGGGTAAGCTAATAACTATGAGACATCAAGAATCAGTCAAACAAAATCAAAAGAATGAAACAATCAAAAGAATAAAATGTAAAATACTTAACTGGAAAAACAGTTGATCTGGAAAATAGATCCAAGAAACATAATTTTCAAAATTACTGGACTACCTGAAAGCCTGAAAGCCATGATCAAAAAAATAAAATTTAATTTAATTTAATTTAAAAAAAAAAGGTCTGGACAAGAAACCATCAAGGAAAACTTCTCTGATATCTTAGAACATAGAGTAAGTCAATGAAAGAATTCACTGATCAGTTCCTGAAATAGATCTCCAAATGAAAACTCTAAAGAATATTGTAGGCAAATTTTAGAATGGTCAGGTCAAGGAGAAAATATAAAAGCACCCAGAAAAAAAGAACAATTTAAATATCACAGTCAGTATTACACAAAACTTAGTAGCTTCTACATTAAAGGATCAGAGGGCTTGTAACATATTCTAGAAGGCAAAGAAGCTTAGATTGCAATCAAGAATCACCTACTCAATGAAATTAATTATAATCTTTCATGGGAAAAATAGACATTCAATGAAAAAGAGGATTTTCAAACTTTCCTTATAAAAAGAACAGATTCTAACAGAAAACTCAATCTTCAAAAACAAGACTCAAGAGAAACATATAAAAGGTATAAAGGGAAGAAAAAACAAACATATTATTCAATAAGTTTAAATTGTTTACATAACTACACAGGAAGATTATATATATATATGCATATATATATATATAACTTTTGAATATTGTATTCAATAGTAATTCAATAGTAAGAATACCTCTCTTGAGGCAAATAAAAGGAATATACATAGACAGAGGGTATGGGCATAGGATGACTTTGATGTGATGATATAAAAAAATAAGGAGTGAAAAAATGAATTGTAGTGGAAGAAAAGAAAAGAGGGAGACAGGATAGGGTAAATTATATCACATGAAGAGTCACAGAAAACCTATTAGTAGAGTTAAAAAGTGAATGGAATGAGCATTGTTTGAACCTTACTCTTATCAGATTTGGTTCAAAGAAGGAATAACATACAAATTCATGTGAGCAAAGAAATTTATTTTACCCTATGGAAAAATAGGAGGGGAAAGGGTAAAGAAAAAGGAATGGAGAGGCTGAGAAAAAGAAGATTAAGTAAGCTGTAGTTAAAAGCAAAACACTGATGAGAAGAGAAATGGTGAAAAGAAGGAGGAAAGTATAGATGGAGGAAAATAGGCTAGAAGGAAATACACAGTAATCATAGCTGTGAATGTGAATACATGAACTTTCCCATAGAAGAGAGGATTAAAAATTGGAGTCCTACAATATGCTGTTTATAAGAAATGCATTTGAAGAAGAAAGACATAGAGTAAAGGCAGAAGGCGGAGCAGAATCTATTGTGTTGCTGGGGTAGCAATTCTGATCTCAGATAAGCAAAAGGAAAAATAGATCTAATTAAAAGACATAAGGAAGGAAAGTACATCTTGTTAAAAGGTACTATAGACAATGAAGTATTATCAATATTAAACATGTAAGCACCAAGTTGTATGGCGTCCAAATTCTTAGAGAAGTTAAGTGAGTTATAAAAAGAAATAGAGAGTAAAATTACAGTGTTGAGAAACCTTAACCTCTCCTCTCAGAATTAGATAAACTTAACCACAAAATAAACATGAAGTCAAGAAGATGAATAGAATTTTAGAAAAATTAGATATGATGGGCCTTTAGAGAAAATTAAATAGGGATAGAAAGGAATATATGTTTTTCTTGTGGTACATAGTATCTACACAAAAATTGACCATGTATTAGGGCATAAAAACTTCACATTCAAATGCAGAAAGGCAGAAACATTAAATGAATTCTTTTCAGATTGTGATTCAATGAGAATTACATGCAATAAAGGACCATGAAAAGATTTATTAAAATTAATTGAAAATTAAATAATCTAATCCTAAAGAATGAGTGGGCCAAAAAAATCATAGAAACAATTAATAATTCCAATCAAGAGAATGATAATAATGAGATAACATATCAAAACTTATGGGATGTAGCCAAAGTAGTTATAGAAAAGAAATTTTATATTTCTAAATGCTTATGTGAATAAAATAGAGAAAAATCAGGTCAGTCAAATGGGCATTTTTTAAAAAATAGAAAAAGAAAAAATTTGAAATTCTCAATTAAATACCAAGTTAGAAATTCTGAAAATCAAAGTAGAGAGAAAGTTACAAAACTATTGAACTAATAAATAAAACTAAGAACTGGTTTTATTAAAAAACAATAAATTAGATATATTTCCAGTTAATTTGATTTTCAAAAGAGAAGAAAACCAAATTACCAGTATTAAAAATGAAAAAAGGTGAATACACTATCAAATAAAGAGGAAAGTAATGCAGTAATGATAGTTTTATATAGATGCTACTTAATATTTAAAGGAAAATTCCTTTTATTCCTATGCTCTCTAGTGTTTTCCTTTAAATTATAAGTAGTATCTATCCAAAACCATCAGCAATCATTATATATTAATGGAGATGAGTTAGAAATATTTTCAATAACATCAGGAGTAAAATAAGGATGGCCAATATCACCACTATTATTCAATCTTATACCAGAAATGTTAGGTTGAGCAATAAGAGAAGAAAAAGATATTAAAGGAACTAGAATAGGCAGCAAGTAAGCAAAATTAATTTCACAATTCATCTGGAAGAACAAAAAGTCAAGAATATCAAAGGAATTAATTTTAAAAATATGGAAAGAAAGGAGGTCTACAGTACCAGAACTAAAACTATATTATAAAGCAACAATCATCAAAACTATTTGGTAGTGCTTAAGAAATTAAATGGTGGGGCAGCTAGGTGCCACAGTGGATAGAGAACCAGCTCTGAAGTCAGGAGAACCTGAGTTCAAATCTGGTCTCAGACACTTAACACTTCCTAGCTGTGTGACCCTGGTGACCTTGGGCAAGTCACTTAACCCCAATTGCCTCAGCAAAAAAAAAAAAAAAGAAAGAAAGAAAGAAAGAAAGGAAATTAAATGATGAATCAGTCAAATAGATTAGGTACAGAAGACATAGTAATATATGCCTATTGTCTGATAAACCCAAAGACCACAGCTTCTGGAATAAGAACTCACTACTTGACAAATACTGCTGGGACAATTGGAAATTAGCATGAAAGGTATTGGTCAAGATCTAATACTTATGCTAAGGTAAAGTTGAAATAGGTACACAATTTATGATCAAACAAGACACTGAGAATGTTATGATATGCAAAATAAATAATCTTGACAACATTAAAGTAAAAAAGGTTTTGAGTAAACAAAACAACCAAGATTAGAAGGAAAGCAGAAAGCTGGAAAATAATTTTTAAAGGCACTGTTTCTGATAAGTCCTCATTTCTAAGATATATAGAGAATTGAATAAAATTTATAAGAATCTAAGTCATTCCCTGATTGATTGGATATGGACAGTTTTTAGATGAAGAAATTAAAGCTATCTACAGTCATATGAAAAAATGCTGTAAATCACTAACACCTAGAGAAATATAAATTAAAACAACTCTGAAGTAAGACCTAATTTTACCTATTCAGGTTGGATAATGTGAAAGAAAAAGAAAATGATAAATGTTGGAGAAAATGAAGGAAAATTGGAACACTAACGCATTGTTGGAGGAGTTGTAAACTGATCTATTTTGGAGAATATTTTTGGAACTATGCAACATATGGTTACAAAATTATGCATACCCTTTGATCCAGCAATATTATTGCTATGTCTGTATTCCAAAGAGATCATAGATGAGAGAAAGGGACCCACATGTGCTAAAAATTCTTGTAGCACTCCTTTTGTGGTGGTAAAGAACTTGAAATTGAGGGAATGCCTATTAACTGGAGTATGACTGAAATAATTGTGGTATATGAATATAATGGAATATTACTGAGCAATAATGATGAACAGGTGGATTTCAAAAAAACCTGGAAAGACTTACATGAAGTGATATTGATTTATATGAGCAGAATCAGAACTTTGTACGCAGTAACAGTAATATTGTGCAATGATCAATTATGATTGATTTATCTCTTCTCAACAATACAATGATGCAAGAGAATTCCAAAATACTCAAGATTTAAAAAAATACTATTCACATTCAGAGAAAGAAATGTAGAATCTGAATGCAGATAGAAGCAAATTCTTTTTACCTTTTTTTTGTTTTTCCTTTTTCATGGTTTTTACCTTTTATTGTGATTCTTCTTTTACATGAGTAATTACATGAGAATTGTGGAAACGTAATTAACATGATTGTGTATATATATCTATATATCTGACTGATTGCTATCTTGGGGAAAAGGGAGAGAATGAAGGAAGGGAGAAAAATTTAGAACTCAATATCTTATAAAAATGAATGTTGAAAACTGAAAAAAAAAATTGCAACCTAAGTTCTATATGGTTAATTTTTTTCCTGCTCTTATTTGCTTACCTTTTACCCAACTCTTTATTGAGTAAATTATTCCTCTTTTAATCCAAGAAATATCTAGTGTTTAAACAAGGCATGAATATGTGAAGTGTTTTTCCTCGGCCTCTGATAAACCAGGATTATGACTGTAGCACTTATGTGCTGGGAATCTCTGAACTGGTCCAATCGGAAAGAATTCAGGGAATAAAATGCTAATGATTTTATCCTATATGGGGTACATCTAGAGTCCTACTTGTCAAAGCTGGTTCTAGGACCACCAAATGGAAAGAATGAATAATTGCAACATATAATTTAAAGGTTTTTTTTTAATTTCCTTCAAATTTTTTCTCCTTTCACAGGCTTCTTTTCTTTCCTCACCTTGTTTAAAGTCCAGAATCTAGTCCCTAACCTCCTCATGCTTGAAAACACATATTCGATATTTCCTCCATGAGGCCATGAGAATGTTCATTTTATCTACACTTATTTTATGTGATACATATTTATGACTAAGGAAATGTAGGTGGCACGGTGCCTGAAGTCAGGAAGTCTCCTCTTTCATTGTCTCATTCAAGTACTAGCTGTATTATGGTTAAAAACATACATTTATTATAATAAACTTCTTAATTGTCATTATATTGCTATAAATAACCTCCATGAAATTGTATGTTCATTTATATAGATGACTTGACAAATATAATTGACTGTAAATGTACTACTTATTTCTGGGTTTCTGTGTGCTAAAGTGCTAAAGTTCATTGATGATAGTTAAGGGGGTTCCATGGTGACAAGGAATGATAATGTTTTTACTTGGCAAATGGAAGCTGGCTAAACAATGCATGAAAAGTATGTTAGAACCATTGGTTCTGGAGGAAAAGGGATAACAATAAGAAAAAGCTACAATTTAAAAGAAGTGTTTAAATATCCAAGGAGTCTGATAAGACTCCAAAAATAATTCTTGGAAGAAGTCTGTAAAAGGAGAGATGTAAAAGAAGCAAAGACAAGTACATGAAGATGAATACAAAAGAATGGTACAATTATGCAAGAACAAGATTAGAAAAACTAAACCTCAAATCACTCTTACAAAAAATGCTAATGGAAAAGGGAACTTTAAAAATATTTGTCAAAAGAAAAAGGAAGAGATAAACTTATTTTTTAATTAATAGGATGACAACTGGAGACATAAAGAAAATGGAAATATATCATTCCATTTTTTTCTCTGATAAGGAATTTTGAAATTCCTATATCCAATAGTGATCTTTTAATCATTTCATCTTTCCGTATGCTTTCCTATCCCTAACTTTATTCTTCATCTTTAATGTGACTTCTTATCACACCACCCAATACATTGCCAGGCTATCAATTCTGCTACCTTAGCCACATCCTCTTGTTTTACAAATCTTCTCCCCACAGTGAAATGGTTCAATTCTATACTACACCCTAACTCTTCTTTGTCCTATGACCAATAATATATAGCCCTGGATTATTTTTATCACTTAACTTCTTCACTCTGATTAAATTGCTCAGGAGGAAACCATGAAATGGAAGCATGTGTCCGTCCACTGGAAATTTATCTTGTTTAATCTTAACTGTGGTTTACTGCAGCAAAGAAATCTTATGCTCCACTAATTGATTACCCCATACACCACCTCAGCTGCTGTAAACCCCATTAATCCTCAGTCTCCCCATAGCTCCCCATCCCTCATCCACTTTGCTGAGGATCTACCTCAATATTTCACCAAAAAAAGTAAGGCTATTTGCCAGGAGTTTCCTTTTTAATTTCTTCTTTTCCCATCATATGCTTCTTACACTCTATTAATTATATCTAACCTTTAAATAGCGCTTTAATATTGATCAAATGCTTCTACTGCTATATCTTCCTTCACTCCAGTTTCTGATGAAGGGGTGACCCTTCTTGCCAAAGCCAACCCATCCATATGTATCCTTGATTCCATTCCTTGTTGTCTTTATAGGACTTCTCTTATTATAATTCCAACCATCTAATCTTCAATATCTCCCTTTCTACTAGTTCCCTTCTTGCTGTCTACAAACATGCTTGTCTTACCCATTTTTTTAAAAATAAAATTAAGATCCTATCATTCTTGCTATCATTTTATCTTTCTTTCTGTTCTCAATTAAACTCTTTGGGAAAAAGTCATCTTCTACAAGATCTGCCATCTTATTGTGACCTTATCATTCAGTGGAAACTGCTCTCAAGTTTTCAATGATCTTAAATGCCAAATCCAATGATCCCTTCTCAATCCTATTCTTTCTGGACCCTATGAAGCCTTGATCTTTTCTACCCTCTTTGGGGTTTTGTGACATTGCTTTCTCTTGCTTCTACTTCTATACATCTAACTTCCTCATCAGTCTCCTCTGCTAGATCTTTATCCTCATTCCCCAAGGCTCTGCTGTAAGTTCTTTTCTCTCTACCTCTCTCATTTGGTGATTTCATGGGCTCCCATAGGTTCAGCTATCATTTCTATGCAGATGATTCCCATATCTATACAAATGACCCAAATCTCTTTCCAGTCCTGCATTATCTACTACCTAATGGCCATTTCTTGTTTCATATCCTGTAGGCATCTAAAACTCAAGATGTCTAAAACAGAACTAATTTTAGTTTTCCTCAAGTTTCACCCTCTTCCAAATGTCCCTATTACTGTTGAGGGCTCCATTATCCTTGTCATTCAGATTTTCAACCTTAGTTTCCTACTATACTGTTTTCTCTCTTACGATCCATCCATACACATTAAATCTGATCATTTCTTCTCCTTCCCAGTAGGGTGCCATTTCTGCCGTTTCTTCACATTACCATCGCTTAGCATAGAAAGCACCTATTTGTTGAATTCTAATAGAAAAGAATAATATTCTTATGTAATATTAGTATATAATGGCATTCTATTCTAAATAATCTTAAAATTACTGTTCTTCAACATTACACTATTTGGGTTTTTTGGCAGAGATTTTGGAATAGTTTGCCATTTTCTTCCCCAAATCATTTTATAGATGAAGAACTGAGGAAAACAGAATTAAAGTAGCTTGCCTAGGGTGACAGAGCTAGTAAGTGTCTGAGATCATATTTGAAATCATAAAGATGAGTTCTCTCAACTAGAGGCTTGGCATTCTACCCATAGCACCATTTACCTTTCCTAATAACAAATAACAACAGCCAAATTTAGAATGAGAATCATCTCAAGTCCAGTTAAGATCATTGCTTCTCATTCCCCTTAAGGGAAAAGAGTTAAGATTCTATGTTGTAGTATCCTTTCTTTCTCTTATTTCCCATGGCATCTGATATTTGATGAGGAGGAGGAAGTTTCTTTTATTACTTTGAGTTACCGGTAATCAGCTAAGAGAAAACCCATGAGGGAAGAATGGTTAGAAGAAGTGAATGGTTTTAAGAGAATAATTCTGCAAGGGTGTTCCCAAAGGATTCAATAATTATTGCTCTATGAGAAGAAACAGAACATTAACCTCAATCTATTTAGTTATGTTGTAACATTTTCTTTGTTCAAGATTCTTACAAATTTTATTTAAAAACATCTTGTCTGAGGTCAAGAAGGAATTCTGTTGATTTGGACATTAAATTCTCTAAACCAGAAACACCTGAATTTGGAATAATGATAAATTATGTTTTTAAAGTGTTTTTGGCAGACCTGTACCTATAACACAGAGTACCATATCATACTACTTCTCTCCCTGCCACACTCCCCTACACACACTTTGGAAGTTGCATTAAGAGATGCAGAGAATGTATAATAAGTGGAGGAACAGCCATGCTTTGTTCTGTAGTGGTGAAACAACACCTCGAGTATTTTAGCATTTTAGTAAGAACACTTACAAACTGGAATACAGAGGTCCAGTTAGATGAGGAGGAGGTTAAAAA
Organism: Myrmecobius fasciatus; assembly: GCA_023553655.1. NCBI lineage: Eukaryota > Metazoa > Chordata > Mammalia > Dasyuromorphia > Myrmecobiidae > Myrmecobius > Myrmecobius fasciatus. The sequence continues at coordinate 109,076 of JAJPUD010002809.1, read as the reverse complement.
TGTGCTTTATGAGATCAAGTAAAGGAAATAGAGATGTTTAGCATGGAAGAAAAAACAATATAGGAACCAATAAGATTATGGCCTTCAAACATCTGAAGTGTAGTCATAAGAAAGAAGGGATAAGGATAGTCTATGTTGCCTAAGATGGAATTTCCCTCCTCCTTGATTAGGACCATGGTTGGGTTGGAACTAAAAGTAAATGAACAAAGAGATGTGTATTGGGTTGGGGAATAGGGAGAGATGGCAAACTGTGAGAATGCTAGAGAGCTTTTGCTGACAAAAAATAGGCCACAGAAAATTGAAAAGAAAAACTCTGAGAGTGAATCTGCTTGCCTTGGATATGGTAGATTTAGTGAATTCCCAGGTTTTTCTTTATGGTCTGAGAAAAAGACCAAGATGAAACAAACAGAAGAAAACAAGATTTTCAGGAAAATCAAAACAAAAAGTGTGTGACAGGCTGAACCCTGATGAAAAGACAACAACAACTGATTATTATTTCTCTAATTAAGTACTGATTATTTGTTCTCTAATTAAGACTCAATGTGTTTGCCATTACGGGCCAAGTATAGAGTCTTTCCCCTTCAACTCAAGGTTAAAGTAAATGCCTGACTTCTTTGGAGAGCAGAGAAAAAATATGAGAGCAGTTATGTTTCTGAATCTCTTATCATATCCTTGTAGACAGCTTCAGGTATCTGCCTTTGGTCCTGTGCTATGGAAACATTATATCAAAAATGTGGATTAAGGTATAGGTGTTATGTTTACAATTTATGGATGTCCTAGAGCTGAGAAGGACAGGGAACAAACTGGATTATAGTTGAAATACAAAAAAAAAATCTCAATAGGCTAGAATAATATGCTAATTCTAACAAGTAAATTTGGATAGGAATAATCATAAACTGCTAATTTGGAATAAAAAATAAATATATTTTGTGTATCTGGATATATATTCTATACCTCTGGATAGAAGGTATTATCTACATAAAGTTATTCACGAAGGTGTATGTGTGTGTGAGAAAGAACTTTTTAGTAAGCCTCATAAGGTGGGCTGAGAATTTTCTTTCTCCCCCAATTCCCCTCTCACCAGCTGCCGAAGATGGCACTCTCCTTGGCAACAGCAGCAGCACAGTGCCTGCTATACAGCTGTGCACACTGTGCTGACCGTGAACTCTGCCTCAGGAGTCATGATGTCTGTGGGCTGGAGGTTGCGGTCATACATGGGGTTTTCAAAGGTGGCCCGGACATTAGTGTTCTCATGGCCAGCATAGCCATTAAATGGGACTTTGGGTCGCCGTCTGTAGGTAAAGGGAAGGAAAGACAGGTGGAAGACAGGGAGAGAGAAGTAAAGAGAAAGTGTCAGATTGCTTGCCTGCAGAACCATGCAACTGTTCTGGCTTATGTCTGAGAGATGTAAGGCATCTTCCTAGCCCCAGATCACCAGCTGCATCTTTCCCCAAGCCTCATACCTGTGTTTATAGAGATAGAGCACGAAGCCAGCGATGATGAGACCAATGAAAGGCACAAGGATAGCTGCGGCTACCGAACTGCTGTTGGAAGCCAAATGACGGCCAATGGACTCGGGGTCTGTCTCTAGCCGGCTGAGGTCTGTAATGGTTAAACCCAAAATCACGGTCACAGTCATAGGGCCTCATTGTTCAGCCTGGGGGTGAGGTGTTGCTAGAATATTATTCAGGCATCTGGTATCAGGAAAGGCCTGGTTTGTGTGCTGAGAAAGCTCGAGTCCTTGATTAACCACCTACCTTCCTGACCAAGTCACCAGAAATACTCTGAAGAGGTGTCTGTGGTTGGGGGAATTCACAAATCTAAGCTAAGTGAGCATTTTACAATTGAAAAAAATTATAAGTTAAAGTCCCTAGTGCTAATTTGAAAAAGGCTTTGACTTGAAAAGGTCAAAACTTGTTTTTCTTCTTTACTAGGGCACTTCTACCTTGGCCATCATTCTGATGATATAAAGTATGTTCCCAATCACACTCCTATATGTTTCTCCTTCCCCTATCCCAAAACATATAAACACATTCAAATTCATGACCCTTCTCTGAGATAATATGTCTTCTCAATTCTGCCCTGCTCAGTCTACAACTGAATCATTAGGTTTAGTCTGGGTATGTTGAGGGACAAGGACAATTCAATTCAACAAATATCTATGGAAAATCTACTCTGTACAAGGCATAATGGTGGGTGCTGGGGAATCAAAGGCAATAACAAAATAGCTGCTGTCCTTGGATAAGTTCTTATGGAAAAATGTGCCCATGCAGGCACATAATATAATGAGGAACATCTTAGTAGTCAGAGCTGTGCAAATGAAAGCCCTAAAAGTATTGCCTACTTACAAAAGCCTCAAGCAGAGATGCTGCAGCTAAAGGAGGGATGCACCAAATGTGTTCTGATTTCAGGTAAAGATTGAACTAAATGCTCTTTTAGTTTTCTTCTACATCATATTCCTAGACTCTATGCTTTATTTCCTCAGTGAATAGATAACAAACCTGGGTCTAAGTGTCAATATAATTTGACCTAAACCATATTTATATGAAGAGTTATATAATAACACACACACCTGCCTGAGAGAATAAGACACAGAAGGTGTGGACTAGAATGCATCTGCTGCAGACCTCATGATACAGAGTCAAAACTGATCAGTTCTTTGGTGAACTTTTTGTTTAAGATCCCAAGCACCTTTACAGAACAATCCCAAGCAAGGAGACCTCTCCCAGGTCTTTCAGGGATACACACAGAAGTATGCTGGAGCTAGCTCAAACCAGCTTATAAGAGCAGACAGTTAAATTTTCAATGTAAACATTTACACCACAGAAATCAGCAAATGTCACAAAATCAGAACTTAACTTACTGATTAATTGGTTGTTTAAACTTAGGAAAGTGCTGGAGAAAATGTTAATGAAGATTAAACTTTAGAGTGTTGGATATTCATTTTTTCCCCACTGAAGAGCTGGAATCATTAACTAGCAGACAACTGGACTCACATCATGGGAAAACACAAAAATTGAAACATGGGGAAAGCTTCCCTGCTCTGCCACAAAGAAGCCCTCTCACTTTCTTCTCTGACAACATACCAGACACTATACTCATAGAATAAGGACCAATTTAGCACACATCAGCTCAAATACCTGGTTTTTTTAAGCTACTGTAGGAAAGGCTGATGGCTAGATTAGGACTACCAGCAACAACTGAGTATCTCCAAACTTCCATTCCATCTGTCCTCCTCCTTGATTGTGGCAACAACTATAAAGGATATTGGAAATCATCCAGTCGAATTTCCTCATTTCAGTTTATTAATTCTATTCAAATTGCTCTCTCAAACGTCACCAATGACCTACTAATCAGTATAAAAAATTGAACTTATTTTAATCATCAGCCTTCTTGTTCTTTCTACATTTTACCACTGTTGAGCATCCCCTTCTTTTGGCTAAGCTCTCCTCCATAGGCTTCCCACTCTCCTAGTTATCCTTTTGACTTTTTAACACTTCATTCACTGCTGATTCATGAAAATGACTATTTCTTGATGTTCTATATTCAGCTTTTTCTCCTTTTTACACTTCTTCCCTTGGCAGTACAATTCATCTTAATACAGAAAATTCCAAAAGCAGACTATTTCCAGTGCTGACCTTCTTTGGGATATTCACACTTCTGACTGTGGCTTCTAAGACTTGTGGATTTTCAGAGAAGGAAAGGTTTCAGTGGTCATCTTGTCTAAACTACACTAAAAAAGGGAATCCTCATCACAACAAATTAAGTAATTGAATATTTAATCTTTGCTTTGTCTGTCTCTTGGACTCTACTTCCACATTAACCAACTGCCTTTTAGACATTTAGATCTGGAAATCCCATAGATGTCTCAAATATTGTTCAAAAGAACACACAGACATTCCTATCTTTTCCCTCAAACTATTCCTTTTCCTTACTACCACATTTTTCTTGAGGGCACCATCAACCTTCCAGTGACTTAGGTTTCTTGCCTAGGTGTTCTGTATTCCTCAGTCTTCCTTATCCACGTGTCAATCAGTTATTAAGTATGCTCATTTTCACCTCCTCAACATCTCACATATGTCTCCTCACTATTCACATAGATATAAGTTTTTGGGAGATTATTACCCCCCATTTTTGGGATAAATAAACTGCTTTAGTACTTATAAAATGCTTTAATATTTACAAAATTCTGATAACACATAGTCCCTTGCCCTCATGGAAACCAGTCTTACTATACTTACATGATAATGATAATAATAATAACTAGGGTTTATTTAGCATTTTAACATTTGTAAAGTGCTTTACTCATCTTATTTCATTTAAGCTTCACAACCAACCCTTGAAGTTAAGTACTGTTATTTTCCTTATTTTATAGATGAGTAAACTGAGACTGAGAAAGGTTGTGATTTTCTCATAGTCACATTGTATTCAAATTTAAGGTTTCCTCACTGAGTCCAACACTGTCCCCAGTGCCAGCAGCTAATTCACATAAATATAATCATGTGTTCAGTGAAGTCTAGCAAAGTGATGGCCATTACTGACTTGAGGCTGAGGGAAGGTCTCATGGAGGAGCTCATTGGCTTTGAAATGAGATTTAAAGAATGGTTAGGAATATAGTGAGGGTAGACAATGTTACAGGGAACAAACATGTAGCATTAGGCAGGAATGAGCCCAGTACAGTTTAACTGTAACCATGGAATATATAGAAGCAAGTGGTATGTGAGGCAAGGCTGAAAAAATTGGTCAAGTAACACAGTAAATACCATAATTGAGTTGCAAACAAGCACAAATCTTCTACTTCCAAGTCCAATACTCCATCCATATTGCCATGGTGTTTTTGGTTGCTATTACCTAATTACAGGCCCTCATTTCCAACCAGTTGAATGATTTTTATTGCCTCCTAGTAGTTTCTTTTAAATCTATTTTTCTCTTCTCTTAATCTAATCTTCATACTGCTACCAGATTAATCCTATTCTTATCATATGATTCTTCTGAAAAAAAAGATACAATGAGTGCTTATTTCCTGCTGAATATCAACTGATTAGTTAACTAGTATTTAATATATTTGTATTTTATGTTTATTATTATGTTTAAATATGTGTACATATTTATATATCTTACATATATTTATGAGGACATAGAGAAAAAAAAGTAAAGTCCTTGCTCATGAAGAATTTACATTCTAAGTTGGAAGCATTACTATCTGTCTATATTCATGTACATGTGTGGACAAAAGGGAGGAAGGAAGCATATTCAAAACAGGCATAAAGTGATTTGAAGCTAAGAAGATCAAGAAACACTTCATTTTTTGTTTGACTAACCTATGTCAAATTGTTTGCCTTCTCAATAAAGGGGGAAGGAGGAAGGGAAGGGAAGAATCTGCAATTCAAAATTTGAAAAAAAAAGTGTTTAAAATTACTTTTATATATAATTGGGAAAAATATTATATTTCAAAGAGATAAAGAGAGGTTTCATATAAAAGCCCAAAATAGCTGAGCTTTGAAAGAAACAGTGAATCAGTAAACCCAAGGTAAGGAAAGAACAAGCCAAAGGACAGTGGAAACACAGGCATGTACATAGGAGCTGCAGTATTACATATTAGGAAAAGTGAGCAGGTCAGTCTGGCTGCATAAAAATAACACATGGAGCATGGAGTTTGCCAAGTGTTTGACAAACATCTTATTTGATCCTTATAACAACCTTGTGAGGTAGATGCAAAGAGAGGTTTTTCTGACTCCAGCATTCGAATTTATGCCTTAAAGGGGAATTATATAGCACAAATATAGAAAAGGAGATTGGGACCAGAGGATCAAGCAGAGGACTTTGGACTGGATCCTAGAGATATTGGAGAGCCACTAGAATGTATCATGGTCAGAAACAGTAAAGTTTGCATTTCCTGGTTTTGCATTCAAAGCCTTCCATAATTTTCCATAATCCTGTAAGCACTCTCCCCTCCACACACACAACCTTTCCAGCCTTGCCTCAGACACTATTCCCTTCTGTATATTCCATGGTTACAAGTAAACTGTACTGGGCTCATTCCTGCTTAAGGTGACATTTGCTCCCTGTGATATTGCTTCCCTTACTATATTGCTAGCCATCCTTTGAATCCCACTTCAAGGCCAATGAGCCCTTCCATGAAGCCATTTCTCAGCCTCAACTCAATAATGGCCATCACTTTGCTGGACTTCACTGAACACTCTATTATACTTATGTGAGTTTGCTGCTGGTACCGTGGACAGTGCTGGACTCAGAGTCAGGAAACCTTAAATCTGAATACAGTGTGACTATAAGAAAATCACAACCTTTCTTAGTCTCAGTTTATTTATCCACAAACTAGGGAAAATAACAGGACTTACCTCCAAAGGTTGTCTGTGAAGTTAAATGAAATAAGATGAGTAAAGCACTTTGTAAACCTTAAAGTACTAAAAAAAACCCAAACCCTATTATTATGATTATGATTATTATCACGTAAGTATAATATCCTCCAGTAAGAGTGGTTTCCATGAGGGCAAGGGACGATGTGTTATCAGAATTCTGTAAATACTAAAGCATTAAATACATATATATATAAGTATGTAAATACATATATTAAATATAGATATAGATATATATAAAGTACATATAGCAGGGTTGTTAAACTGAATTAACCTTATAATTTCTTCCTTGGATTCAGTTCTCTATCTACCACATTGTGCTACTTCTATGCATATTCTATCAGGCCATGGCACAGTGAAATGACAGGAAAGTTTCTCTCGTCACCCACGGCATGTATTAGAAACTCAATTAATGGGACTTAGGGATAAATGTGGTTCTTGTGAGAATGAAACACTGATAAGGCACATATAATTTGCCCTTCCCTGATCTATGCTCAAGTGTAGTCTTAACAAACTTTTCTTACATACAAAAATTCCTTAAACAAACTTTACCGATTCTCTGCAGGCCAAAATGTCCAAAGTCCTGGCCTCGGACAAAGCCCTGGTATACAAAGGTGCCTCCTCCTGAGGATTCTGAAGAGACCTACAACATGAAAGGGATGAAGGTGGGTGAGGAAAGGGGGAGAGGAAGAAGGGGAGAATCAAGAGAAAAGCCAAATGGGTAGGAATTCCTATTCATTCACACACCTAAATCCACATGTTTACACTCAGCCATTCTTAAAATTTAAATTAATATACAAACATACACAGATGTATAGTTACAGGCACACATTTATGCAGGCACACAGACATAAATATGAAAACAGAGACACAGAAACACAGACAGGGAGACCTATTTGTAATTACATGGCTCCAAGCATATACATTTTTAAAAAATATGTTTTTGTTTAGTTTTTTTAGTCATATCTGACTATTCATGATCCTTTTTGGAGGATTCATGGCTAAGATGCCATGATTCTGGAGTGGTTTGCCATTTCCTCCTCCAGTTCATTTACAGATGAGGAAACTGAGGCATAAAGAATCACACAGCTAATAAGTTCCTGAGGCCAGATTTGAACACAGGAAGATGAGTCTTCCTGATTCCAGGGCCAGTGCTCTATCCACTGCACCATCCAGCTAATACACAGATACTGACATAATCAGGGCCAGGGAAGCTTGGCCTGTAGTGGATAGACTGCTAAACTTGGACTCAGGAAGCCTCATCTTCCTGAGTTGAAATCTGGCCTCAGCTGGGCGACCCTGGGCAAGTCATTCAATCCTGTGTGACTCAGTTTCCTCATCTGTAAAATGAGCCAGAGAAGGATAAGGTAAATCACTACAACACATTTGCTATGAAAACCCCAAAAAGAATCTTAAAGAGTCAGACATGAGAGAAAAAACCAACTAAACAACATAGTTAAAATCACACAGATTTATACATTCAGAGCCACAGGGTCCACTTTACTCTAGATATACACATACACGAACACCCCCCCTCAAATATACATTTACCAGAGATATGGTGATAAAACTTAAGTGATTGCCTTATTCTTATGGTCAAACCCACTTTTCCTTCCCCTTAGTTGGAGAAACTGGCTGAGTCTGGTTTTGCCCCAGTGCCCCACTCCATTATGGACCTTTACAGAAATGTTGATGCTCTAGGATGTCTTGGGGGGCAGAAGACAAGGTCAGGTACCCTTGTTGGTTTCCCTGAGTTATCAGCCTGGATCAGCACTGTTACTCAGTGTTTGCAGCCTCAGACAATTCTGACTCCTGGGATGCCCTTGGCTTTTGTCCCTGTGTAGCACTGCTCATTTCATTTCCAGGGATTAACTTTCCAGAATTGCACAGCAAGCCCTCAGGGTACCATCTTCTGGACCACGCTTCATTCAGAAGGCTAAGCCATGCCTAGGTAGCCATTCCAACTATTCCCTTCCCCTTGCCACAATTCAGACTGTGGGGTTATGGAACAGGATATTGTGCTTCACTATCTCCCTGGGAGAACTTAAGATTGATGAATGAAGTCTCAAAAAGGAGAGTTTAGTGACTGAACAGGGCTCTCTTTTAGAGACTTTGTATAAGGGGACTGTGCCTACAGGTACATTCTTCCCCTGCCACATTTCTTTAGCCACATAACCATCGTGCCTTTTAATTTCTCCATTTGAAAAATTATACAGATCAATACTATATTTTCTGTTTGGATCCTGATAGATTTACTGATCCTTCTCAGAGTTAGGCAGGGGGATGAATACTAAGAACTCTTCCTGGAAGTAAGATTCATGCTGGAAAGAAGCCCTTTGTCTTGACTGGGAGTCAGTTCAATGATTCGGGTGGAAGGAACCATTGGGGTCCTGGAGCCCAACTCTCATTTTACAGATGAGGAAATGGAGGTTCAGAGAGAAGTCACTTGCTTAGAGTCACATAAACCCTAAATCTGTGAGATTCAAAGCCAGATCTTCCTGTATCCTAGTCCAGAGGTCCATCAGCTCTATCATGCTGCACCTTACAGGTTCTCTTCCTTTTTCTCCCAGGAGAAAGTCCAAGGAATCCCAAACATTAGTAGACAAAGTATAAGTAGGGAAAAGAAGAAAGAAAGCTTTGTGATGGAAAAGAAGGGGATCTGTTACTGGACTTACGTGGCCATCTAAGGCCCAATTGTCATCCTTGAACTGGCTCACAGAGACATCCTTGGGGCTCATGATGTGGTAAACCTGGAGGAGGAGATGGAAATCTTCTTTCTTGTAAATACCTAAAAAAGGAAAGACGGGTTGAAAGATTTCAAAATCTGGGAATGTGTGTGAAGTACAGTCTTGCACGTATGATAGTGTCAAGGGTGTTTCTTTATGAGCCAATGCAGTTATATGATTGAGTTTGTATAAATAATGATTGTGACTTAGATATGGGCATTTGTTTGCAAGTATAAATACATGCTGTGATTGTACACGAGCCAGACAAACTGGACTTCTCTGCTGTGCAGGCCCAGTACTCCATCTCTGTCTTTTGTCTTCAAACCTGAAATGGATGCTTTCCTCACATAATTCCTCCCTTCCTGAAGAAGTGGCTCCAGTACCACCTTCTGCATGAAACCTTTGCTGATTCCTCCTCCACCTGCTGGGACCCTCCCTTGAACTTGTGTATTTCTTCTTTTTACTTTACACATAACTAGATCAATACTGAGTGACTATCCCATTCAAACATGCACTCCTTGTGAGAAGAGATTGTTTCATTCTTTGTATTTATATCCCAACACTATGCTGGTATAGCATACGGACTGCACAAATAGATGCTAATCAATCCACTGTGTAACTATGACTGTGTTTGTGATTATCCATGCAAATGTAGATATGTGCATACATTATTGTAGGTTTGCAAGTTTAGAAGTATGGATGTATACAATTGTGCAATGATTAAAATAGCAAGTGTTAATATATATGTGTATGCATATTTGTGACTATTCAGGGGGTGACAGAAATAGATGCATGTGGGAATATATAAATATGATCATTTATGTGAGTGTTCAGGTATATAGATATGGAATTCAATTCTTCTATAATCTATACGCAGATACAGAATTCAATATCACAGCTACTGGAAAGAGATAATGAGTACAAATAAAGAGAAAAGACAAATCATTTATATTTGTAAGATCTACTATGTGAAAGGTTTGTCTTTCAAATGGGCCTTACAAATCATTTATATTTGTAAGATCTACTATGTGAAAGGTTTGTCTTTTAAGTGGACCTTACAAACCATTTATATTTTTAAGATCTACTATGTAAAAGGCTTGTCTTTCAAATGGGCCATATATATATATATATGTATATATATATAAAACCTAAATATATTACATATTTTAAATAAATATATTACATATATTAGGTTATACATGTATTCCTGAAATCTATGTTAAAAGCAGTAAATTCTACCAGGGGACTTGCTCTCTCCATTAACCTTTCTTATCCACTACTCTGGCCTTTGGAAAGACCTTTTCTATACAGGTCTAGAATAAGAATGAAGCTTGCATTTTGTTTTCTTACTCATTTACTTTCCTTTTTGATTTGATTTTCCTTGTACAGCAAGAGAATTGTATAAATATGTTGACACACATTGGATTTAACATATATTTTAACATGTATAACATATATTGAATTGCTTGCCATCTAGGGGAGGAGGTGATTTAGAAAATCTGAAACACAAGGCTATGCAAGGGTCAATGTTGACAAATTATCCATGCTTATGTTTTGAAAATAAAAAGCTTTAAAAATTAAAAAATAGAATAAGAATGAGCATATATCATGTATCATGTGTTTCTGTTAATTATAAAAACTAAAGAAATGGTTTGATCTACTCATAGTCCCAAAAAAGGACTGAGGTGAGGGAAGGAGGGAAAGCTCTCCTGCTCTTAACATTGATAATTTCTTTGAAAGAAGAACCAGGAGGAGATTGTGGAACCAAAGAATCAAAGAAAGGAGAGCAGTAAGGACCAGTTCACTGAAATCTCCTGTAAAGATGTAATTAAGTAAAGTAAAGTAAAGATGACATTAAGTTATCTGAGCAGGAAATTGATTTCTCTTGAGTTGGGCAACTGCTTGTGGCCAAGAAAACTTTTCTGGAAAAACTACAATGGGAGACTTGGAAGAATGCCCAAAAAACCAAAATTTCTATATGCAGATTGGCATATATGTGATATAAATTTTTTTTGGTTCAGCTGCTAGAGAGTCCTGAATAAATGGTATCCAAATAAACATGTATGTCTAAGACACAAAGCAACAAATTCACAAAGACACACAAATGCACAAAAACCCTTGCTTTCTGACATAATGCACTTGTAAAAACAGTTATATACAACACACACACATGCAAAGAATTACTAGCATGTTTACATGCTGATATATATGTACATATACATATCTATCTATCTATCTATGCATATATATATGTATATACATACTCCCTTTCTCCACTGACAAACACACTTACCCAAAAAACAAAACAAAACATGTTCATCATGTTCAGAAACACAAGCATTAGCTCTTCCTGTTTGGAATACCTGTATATCAGCCTAATGTATCACTATGTGAATCACTACTGAGACCAATGCAAACACCTTCAGATGCCTGACTTTGAGACTAATTATACATTCATTCCCCACCATTATCTCCCATTAAGGCTGTTTCTTCCTTACCTGCCATATGCAGTTCAACCCTATCTTGGTCTATGAGGGTGGCGTTAACCTTGCCTGTTGCTGACTGGAAGCCCACCACTCTCAGTATGGCTGGATGTCTTTTCCCCTTGTATTCATAGGACCCTTTCCACAGGGAATTCTTGGCAAACACATCTCCAGGGACTAAAGGTGTTAGAAAAGAGAGGAGAAGAGGAGTTTGTACAGTGCAGAGATCAGATGGAACTCAGCTTTGCATCCTCCATATAAACATTAAACACTAGTTTGGGATTTAATTGTGGGGAAAACAACTGGGTTCCCAGTTTGGGTATATTATGGGGACAACAGGAAGAGTTCCTCCATTCCTTTGAAGCCCTTAAAGCTCAGTGGGAAGACACAAAAAAGATGGCATTAATACTGTCATTTTAACATAATTGATGTGAATGCTCTTTGAAAAAGAAAGAGATGCTGCTGTGGATATTGCTGGTTTTATGTTTCAGGTAAATTATGTCCACCGTAATGAAGCAGCCTTCCTGGGAAAATGCTGTGACAGGGATCTTGTAACAAAAACATTATTCATATCTACACAGCACTCTATGCATTTATTGTCAAAGCTGAGTTATTTAGAAAGCACTTACAACTGCCAACTTCTCAATGGTTGCCTGAAATAGGATAGATTCTAATATATGGAGGAAGTAGAAGGAAATAGAATTAAGAAAGAGGATCATGGGAACATAGAATTTAGAGCTGAAAGGATCGTAGAGATAAATTAATCCCAGTCCCTCATTTTTCAGAAAAGGAAACCAGCCCAAAGAGTGACTTGCTTAAAGTAACAAGGGAGTAAAAATGGTACAGCTAGGATTTGAACACAGAACTAAATTCAGTGCCTTTGGATCTGGGCAGATAGGAGACATCTTTTACTTTTCTTAAATTTCAAGTTCCGTTGGGATAGAAACTGTTTTTTTTTAATTAAATTCCAATTCTTCCAGTATCTAGCCCCATGCTCTTCGATGTTTGTTGAAGGGGAAAGAAACATTATTTTCCAGTTTGATTTTTTTTTTCTTCCTCTGTGAAGTCTTTATGAACTAGTAAAGCTCATATTGATCTCAGGGGCCATGGGCACCATCCCTAAAAAATTTTCTCCATAACATTCATGAGAAGTGGTGACCCAGGCCCCGAAGTTCCAAAAAGTCCATTCCATTTTGGGGCAACTTGACTTTTAGGAAGTTTTTTCCTGAAATCAGATTTAAATTTGTCTTTCTATAACTTTAACCCATTACTTGAGTTTTTTTTTTCCTACAACCAGAACAAGTTCGTTTTTTATGTGCCAGTCCTTCAAATAGAGAAAGACACTACCATTGTTACCTCCCTTAATCTCTTTTCCAGCTTAAATATCCATGTTATTGCAATAAGTCTTCATAAGGTAAGAATTCGTTATCTTTCATTATCCTAGTTGCTTTCATCTGTATATTTTCTAGCTTATTAATGTTTCCCCTAATGGCCTCCTGCCAAGTTGACAATAAATTTTTTAATTCTTTTGAATTGGAATGAGGGATTTTTTCAAATGCTTTGATAAAGACCAGGTAAATCATATCTATAATGTTCCCTTCATCTACAAGTGTAACAATCATGACATAAAAATATATTAAAATGGTCTCCCAGGGCCTATTTTTGAATAAACAAATTTAGTCCTGGAAATAATTATTCTTTTTTCTAGATGTTCACTAAACAACCATTTAATGTTTTTGGGTTGCATACTAAAACTTTGCCAGGAATTAAAATCAAATTCATTGAACTCATTTTCTGAAAATCAGGGTAATTGTTTTTTGCTTTTCTTCAGCCCTATTCTGTTTCCCCTATGTTCTCTATAATCTTTCAAAGGCTACAATGATAGGGAACTAAGAAATCAGATCTGTTAGATTTTTTTTTAGCACTCAAATACATACTCCATTTGGACTTAAGGACTAAAGCTACTCAATGCTTTCTTCTCTCTATGTGCTCTTTTAATCTTTCCTTACTTATCTTGGAAACTCCTCCTTAACCTTATTTATTCCACATTCCATTTTCCAATCCAAGAATCATGGCAGAAAGAATAAAAATTAAAATTAAACAACTATGCTTTGACTTTGTCACTTATCCTTCTCTTTTCCTCTGTCTGAAAAAAAACCCAACAGCTTTTTTGTCATTTTTGTCACTCAGGTTAAAAAAAATCTTTTTATTCATTTTAATTTGTCTGTCACTCTTAAAGGACTTGCATTCACTCATCATTATCTGCCTAGCTTCCATCTTCTGTTATACAGTTTTTTGTTTTTGTTTTTTTTTAAATCAACTGATGGTTTCTCTAGGAATCTGCTTTGGTCTTTTTAAGTAACACCCCCTTTTCTTCCTAAAGGAAATGTTTTGGATTTTAAAGATTTTATTATTTTTTCTTAAGGTTATTCTTGAGGGCTTCCTGTATTTCTTGGCCAACTATTGAGGTTTAGTGCATGTGATCCCACCTGACTCATGGGGAGCCAGCTATAAATCCTTTGGAAGGCTGAAGCAAGGAGAGATTGCTTGGAGAACTTTAGGAGACTTGGCAAAGCCAATTTCCCAACTGATAACTTATATCTGAGCTCCTTTGGATTATTTCCTGACAGTTGACATGAACTGAGTGCATTTTTGAAACAGTATGTTTTAAAAAATGAAAATAAATAACAGGATGACTAATAGAATAAGGAAATGTCATGGCCTTTATACTTTCTGTGTATAAAGAAAAGAAAAATATGTTCATGGTGGGGTATAAATGGGAAGCTATGAGAAATGTCAGTTCAAGATATAAGCTTGAACTCACCTGGCCTTATTCATATTTATTTCACTCACTGTTTCGTCCAGCACTTACACCAGCTTATGGCATACCAGTTTATGAGCCCTTTGAAATCTATTCTCCTAAAATTTACTCTACATGCCAGTTTATGCCTAATCTTCCTCTCCTTTTCTACCATGAATTCTAAAGGGTAGTGGTTCTAAGGATCCCACTACTTCTACTCCAAGCAATTCATTCTTGCTTCTTGCATCCTACACTTTTTGAAGGATGAATTATCATTAATGCAAGTTAAGAAATTATTAGTTACTCTGCTCTGGAAGTCTCCATCACTGAATTATACTACCATGATTGTCCTTAATTCCCTCCTCTTCTTAAACTCACCAACTACCTCTTTCTGTCAAGGTATTCTAGTGATGACATTGTTTCTATCTCCACCTATCTTCTTCTACTTCTCTTCATCCACATTATCTTCAACACTTTCCTCTGCTGTTCCTTAGATTTCCTTGCATTAGTAAACCTTCTCATTTTATCTAACTTATATCTTTTGAATGGAGCATATTTTTATATTATATTCCTGTCATCAGTAATCATCCTATACATTTTCAGTGATGTCTAAATGAACATTAGTATCTCTAGTTCTCCTTCCTTATTATCCATATTCTATGAATGTATGTATAAACACCTGATGCCATGGGTTATACTGCTGACTTCTTTCTTTCACTGTGGCTGTAATTATAACTATTATTTCCATTGTGATTTGTAGGTCTAGATTGTAACTACTGCCTATAATATGTAACTTGATAGACATCTATGATCAATTTTCGCCCTTCTCCTTTTATTTCCTATAGCAATTATTGCCTATTGCCTGTAAAATCTTCCTTACATATCATTAAATCAAGTTTCTCCTCTGCTCATAGCCTTCAGTGACTCCTCACTGCCTACAGAATAAATCACAGATTTCTAAATTCTGCCTCCAAAGTAGCTTTCTAATCAGATTTCAATGGACTCTTCCATTTATTTTATGCTCCATGTGAATGAAACTACTCTATTCCTCATTCTTATTCTGTCCTCTCTAGTCCCCCTGTCTTGCACATGGTACTCATTCCCAGCCACTTTCTTTTTTTTTTCCTGAGACAATTGGGGTTGAGTTGCCCAAGGTCGCACAGCTAGGAAGTGTTAAGTGTCTGAGGCCAAATTTGAACTCAGGTCCTCCTGACTCCAGGGCTGATGCTCTATCCATTGCACCACCCAGCTGCTCCTTCCCAGCCACTTTCAACTTCACTTAATCCTTTTTCTTCTTCTTCAAGGTCTGACGAGGATACCACCTCTTTCATGAAGCTTTCTATGAAAATTATACCTGCAAGTGAAGTTTCTCACTTTAAATTTCTCATAGGGGCGCTTTTTGTTTTATATTATATTTCTGAATGTGTCTTGTGTTATTTTTGGAAAAAATGTATACTTCATATTAGGTTGAAAGTTTTTTGAGAACAGAGACTGTGTCCTATTTCATTTTCCAGTCAGTGTCTAACATAGGACTAAGTACACCACAGATTCGGTAATATTGTAGAACTGAATCTTAAAACAGCAGCTCTAGTAAGCTTACTAGTCTTATACAATAGCACCTTCTTTAGCTTGGTCTATATGTCAGTTTTAGATTAAGAGATTCCAAGAGACCCAAGAGATGGGTCTGGAAAAATACAAACAGAAAACAATGTATTAAATGGACACTCAGATGTCCACAAACATTTTTGATGTGCTCATGTACAAATGTCCAACTATAATGTTATTTTTTTACAGGCTATAAATAATCTGGAGGAAGATATGCCAATTGGACTCAAAAGGGGTGGGGAGGAGCCTGTTGGGATGAGATTCCCTAAAGAAGAATTAAGGTCAAGGTTTTGTGCTCTGAGACAAATGAATGATCCATCCCAATTTGATCTACAATCTGGGAGATTTCCTGGGTATAGAACTTGGAATGAAATGAAGCCAACTAAGAATTCTGTAAACTTCAGTTCTTCCTTGTCTAGCTGGGTAGAAGTTTGGATTAATTTTAGTTTCATGATAAAAATTCTATAAACCTTCTACCATCTAACCCAGTTATTCTCAACTAGGTAGGCAATGACAGTTTTGGATTGGATATAGCTATGGTTATAGGTGATACATACTGATACATACCTGAAGCTTTGGTAATGGGTGGCTCCCGGGGAGTACTAATGGGCCTTCCACTGGGCCGAACCTCCGCTAAACAAGAAAATCAGGAGAGCATCATTATTGGATTTTAGTTATACTGTGTTTTATCCAGACAAAGAACATTGTTATCATCACATATAGGAATATTCCACAAACACCCTCAGTTCTTAATATGTTGGAGCTCCATTATCCAAGAATTTCTCCCCAATCCTTCTTTTAGCTTATTTAATATTTCCAAACTATGCAGCTTCTTAGGATATATGATCTCTAATTTGCTTTGAAAATAATAAAGTTTTTTATCTTAAAAATGACTACTTTGCAGCCATAAGGGTGAAGGTAGCCTTCTTTATTCAAGTCTATGCAAGGAAGGTAGGACAAAAATTATTCCCATTTTCAAAATCGGGAAATGGTGACATAACTTCTTTACAATTTATTGCATTACTGAAGCTCAGAGGCTGTATTAGGATTAGATATATGCATTTGTTAATTTGCAAATTTCACCTGCATAAAAATAACAGTTAAGCCTATTAGAGCTAATGAGGACTCCAAGCTAGTAAGATGAAAACCCCCTGAATTAGGGAAACACAATATGATAAACTTGCAAGGAAAACTGAGAAAGGGGTGAGGTAGAGTCAGGTAGGAAGACAACAGGATAAAAGTGCCAGGAAGGAGAGAATGGGTAGCATTGTTTAAGTACAGCAGATAGGTAGAAAAGAATAAGAACTGAGAAAAGACTATCAAATTTGATGAGAAATTGTTAGTTACTTTGAAGAGAAAAATCATTTGAGGAATAAGTTTGGAAGCAAGGCTGCAAAGGGTTGAAGAGTGAGAGGAGAGGAAGTGGAGATAGATAGTTGAGTACAGATAGATTTTTAAAAGAATTTGTCAAAGAAGAGGAGAAGAGATAGAACATCATATCATGAGACAGTAGAATCTAGTAAAAATTTTATAAGGACAGGGGATATTTGGGAAAAGTCCTGTCCAGTTTGAAATGCTTCTTGGATATAAAGAGGATGGATTTGAAAATGTTTTTCCCTGGTACAGGACTCTGGACCTTCACAATGCAAAGAAACCTATGAATTACTTTGAATTTAGTCCATTTATAACCATTCACAAATTACCTAACACTCCCCAATCTGTCTACAGCTTCCTGCAGAATTCCTTTGGTCTCCAAGGCAGAGTTGGTAAAAGTACTCTTATGTTACCTCTCTGAATCTTCAGGCCTGATGAATTTGAAGCTGCCATAATCTGGATTGTTGAATGAGTAATGGAAACCCTCAGAGAATTTCCAATATCTTTTGGGAAAAAAATTCAGCTATCCCCTACCCCAAACCCTACCTTAACCCAAAAACTGTGCCCTGAAATCTCTTTTGCTGGCTTAAGGAATAAAGATTTAATTTGCTTTCCTGCTACTTGCTCTGTCTGCTGCTGACATGACTGAAAACTAAAGGGACTCTGAATGGATAGAGGCAGTTATAAAGGGACTCAAATATTGCATCATCTAGTATATTTTTTAGATTCTTATGTCTTATTTCTAAATTTCTGGCTCCCAAAGGGTAGAAAAATTCTAGGAATGAATATTTCCTTTATCCTTGTCTATATTCATTTTCACAAGGTTTCTCCTCACATGCATAATTCCTTCTTGAAACAGAAAGACCATTGGGCATATGTAGGCTCACCCAGGCAGATAGGTGGCTTCCCTGTCCAGCTGCCATCAGCCTTGCAGGTACGATGCTCAGAGCCACCTTTGAGAGAGAAACCTGACTGGCAGGAGTAGATCAGTGTGTAGCCCATGGAAGGCAAATCCAGGGCACCTACATTGGCATGGGTAGGTGTCTCTGGCTGCTTACAATGATGTGCTGGAAGAGAGGAAAGAGATTATAAGCAGTATATCTGATAAAGTCATTGGAAATTACTTCATTACTTCCCAGAAAACTGAAAAATTTTCTTTGTTAAATCTCTCCAGGGAGGTAATCTCATCTCTTCCCTTGAACATCTTCCTTGGTTACAAATGGTCTTTACTCCCTATAAGGCAAGCTGGTGCTATTATGGGCATTTGGATACTTGGATAATATGGGTTATCCAAGACCCTTATGAACACTTTTACTAAGAAAAGGAGCAGTTATGGCCTTATTTCCTAAATCCTCTCTTAAAAAACCTGAACTCCTGATAACTATTATTTCACCAGGCCATAGGTAAGTTCTCCTTGGTATGTAATCAAAATTTCTTGTGATTTAGTTTAAGACTACTTACGGACACAGTCTGGTGGAGTTCCACTCCAAGTAAGGTTGGGGAGGCAGGTCCTAGTGGTAGAGCCTTGCAACAAATAACCTTTTTGACAACGGTAAAGCACTAGACTTCCAACCTGGAATAAGAACCAAGTACACTGTTATCCACCTCCAAAAGGTCTTCCCCTCTTGTATTCACAACTCCCATCAACTCCCTTCTATTTAAAGCCTCCACTATTCTTCAATATCTGCTCATCATCTTCATCCTCATCTGTTCCATTATTCCTCTCCATCTATACTATACTTTCAACATTAACCCTCTCTATATACCACCTATTACCCTCCATTTGTCTCCATTATTATCACTTTTATATATCTTCCATCATCATATTCCATCTGTTCTTTCATCATCAACTTGCTAACTGTGCCCCGTCATCAACCTTCCCTCTATCCAATCATCATCATCATTACCATCTTCCATCTATTGCATCGTCATTCTTTGTTTTCAAGATCAGCTGTCCAACTATTTTCCCATTATAATCCTCACTATAATCTCCATTATTACCCTCCATCTGCCCTTCATTATCAAACTTTCATCTATCACTCATCACTATTTTTCACCTTTCCTCCCATTATCAACATCCATTTAGTTTCTTGGCTTTATTACCAAGGTTACTTCTAATTGGTCTAAAATCTGCTTTCTCTACCCTTCTCCAGCAATTTCCAATGGAAAGATGAAGACTAATCACCCTCAGTTTCTAAAGTTCCATCAAATTCCTTTCCCTAAGCTATTGTTATCCCTAAACAATGTCTTTATTTGGTCATTTACCCTTAGTAGTGGCAGATGGATTATGAGGAAGGAATTGATTGATTTAGTACTGATTTTTGCAATTACCTGGTAGCCTTGGGAATTGTTCTGCATTCCAAACTGGGGTACTCCAGGGTCTGCACACATGGTAAGAGTTGGATCTAGGTTATAAAAATATAGAAACAATCCACATGAAGAACTTGGAAATTTTCCTTTTCTTACTTGGAAAAAAAGCTATTTCAAAGAAATATGTAGAATTATTGACTTCCTCAGCTTTTTTACTTTTCTCCCTATTGATTCTATATTTCCAGCATTGCCCGAGCTATGCCAATTTCATTCTCTCTTTAGAGAAGTCAAACATTTCTCTAAATATTAAGGCCCAGAAATGGTCAAATGAAACCCTGATTAAGGCTTCATTTTGCATCTGTGAGACCACTTTGTCTAAAATTTAGACTTTTCTTTTGACAGAGAAATATGATTGTCTGTTGTTAGAATATTTTCTTACCTATGCAGCTGGGCTGAGTGCCACTCCATGTCCCATCTGATTGACAGAATCTTCTTGATGAGCCCACAAGCACTAGTGGGGGTGGGCAAGAGTATGAAACAGATGATCTGTATGAGAATCCCCGGTCCTCTCTCCTCCCATAGGGTGGGACTCCAGGATCTCCACAGAACACAGCTAAGGAACAAGAGACAAGAACACTACAGTTACTCTCCAGAAACTGGATATCTTAGTGGTTAGAGCATCAGGCTTCAGTCAGAAACACTTATTAGCTGTGTGACACTGGGCAAGTTACTTAAGTTCTGTTTGCTTTAAGGAGAAGGAAATGGTGAACTATTTTAATATTTTTGTCAAGGAAGTCCCAAGGACAGTATTAGTATGTTATAGTTTACAGGGTCATAGAGTCAAAAATGACTGAATGAATAAACAGCAACAATTCTCCAGAAACCTAATAGTTATTCTAATGACTTTATTCTTGTATATTATCATCAGTGTGATTGGTCTGGAAGGCATTTGGCCATTTTTAATACTGCTTATTCTTTCTACCAATTACTATTCAATTAATTCCCTATTAATGTCCATTAATTAATGGAGATCAACAGACAGCTTCGTTTTACATGTTTCTTTTCTTCTCAGCATTTAACTAACAAGATCATAGGATATTATCTTGAGTAGGAAAGAACTTTGCTGTGTCAGGACCACCATATCTCTCACACATAGAAAGGACAATAGCAGCTATTAGGCTGTAGCATGAACCTAAAAGCAACAACAGAATAGGTTCTTCCAATGAATAAAAGTGGCCTATCTCTACAATCTCTTTTAGGTCTAATATGTTTCAAGGTCCTTTCTGGCTCTAGCATTTTATAAGAAGCCAAAGAAAGAGAGTAAATCCCAAGATGCAAAGTAAGAGTTCCCTAGGACTGGGAACTAATTCCCTGGGAACATGTAGAGCAGTAGCAACATACACTTCTCAGGCTCCTTTGGTAAAATGCCATAGTTAATGAGCAACCTAGGGATTCCTGGACCTGATCCATTTGGCATATTCCCAGATAAAAGAAAGTGATAACAAGTTAAATTGGGCTTTCAATTATATTGGACAGTGAGTGTGCCGCAAGCCTAAACACATACTTTTTATGCTTTAAACATTTTTATTATTTATGTCATAATGAGGTATTTCATCAGGTAACTCTTTTCCTCCTCTATGCAGAGCAATAAAAACAAAAGTACTTCTCACAGAAATGTTATCCTGACATAACCAACTGCCAAGCCAATGCATGACAAAATGCATGTATTCAAATTATTGCTCACATAAAAAACACAAAAATAAAAACATAATCTCATGTTAATTGTATAATTTATGACTGTAAGACATTGGGGATACAGTTTATTTTAGAGCTAGAACAAGAACTAGAGAGTGGGGCCTGCTATTTTAAACACTTCTTTCCCTACTACCACGTTCAGCATGTTTTTAATTCCAGATCTTAATTCCCTCAGGTCTTAATTCCAGATAAAACATTACACAAGGCAAAGATGACAAAGGCAAAGAATAAAAGGGGCAAAAATGAAATATTCAAAGTTTTACCCACCCAATCTATCTGTTAGAACAATAATAGAAACTTTATGCTAAAGAATTCTAGGGAGATCTTCAGTTCCTGCACCTCAGGAAATTCTTGCAGTGAATACTGCTATATAATTTCCTTACATATCCAACTGTGTGAGTATGGAACAGCCCTTAGAAAAGAAGCATATTCTTTGTCTCTTTTCTAATTCCTTCTATGGTTCCAGATTAAATTCTTATCTGCATTAGATTAAAATATTTCCAGTTATCTTTTTCCACACAAACATTTTAAGATGTTGACTAAAAATTTCCTCATATTAAAAAATGATGAACGGGCTAATTTTAGAAAAGTCTAAAAAGATTTACATGAATTAATGCTGAGTGAAGCAAGCAGAACTAGGAAAACATTGTACACAGCAACAAGATTGTGTGATGATCAACTATGATAGACTTGGTTCTCAATAATTCAGTGATCCAAGGCAATTCAATAAACTTTGAATGGAAAATCCTATCCTCATCCAGAAAAGGAAGTATGGATACTAAATATGGATCTATACATACTATTTTTACCGTTGTTATTTTTCTCATGGTTTTTCCCTCCTTAAATGACTCATATGGAAATGCCAAAAATTAATGTACATGTGTAATCAATTTTTTTTTAAATCTCTTCTTATTAAAGTATTAGGAGACCAGGAAGGAGCAAACATCTTTGTTTGCCCAATAGTTTTTAGGGATCAGTTAATTATGGCCTGTGGGCTAGTTATGGCATCCCACATAATTTTCTATAGTTGTGAGCTGAGTGGTTTTTACCTTTTTTGAACTAAAATGTTATTTTATTAAAAAGGTAAAACAAAAAATTCTTAGCTTCCAGATCATATAAAAAGAGCCAGAGGACCAGATTTGGATCCTGAACTAGAGATTGTTGATTCCTAAATTAAATCATCTTTGAGCTTCCTTTTAAATATAAGAAACTGTGATTCTACTATTAAATGATTCATTCAGGCAGAGAAAAGTCTCCAAAACACTGAGTTGGAGGCTGATCTATACTATATCTCAGCAAAAATTTCTTCTAGGAAGAGGAGTGGTCACCAAGCTTCTGATTGAAGACCTCCAGTTAGGAAGAATCCACTTCTTCCTGAAGCAGCACAATCCACTTTGGAACAGCTCTTTGTGAAGCAGTTTTCCCCAACATCATTCTTAAATTTGTTCTTTTGCAAATTAATACACCCAAATAAAGAAGTGAAAATTAAAGCAACTCTGCCTCATAGCCAGCACAATATCAAAGATAATAAAAATAGATAAAAAAGAAAAGTGACAAAATGTTTGAGGGGATATAGGTAAGTAAATAAGATCATTAGTATACTAGTGTTGAAGCTGTGAATTGGTTCAACATTTATTATCATAAGCACTTATTAAGGGTCTACTATGTGCTACTGTGCTAGGTGCTTTACCTCTTTATCTCATTTCATCATCTTGACAACTCTGGAAAGCAGGTTCTGTTATTACCATTTGACAGTTAAGGGGTTAAGTGACTTGATCAGAATCATATAGCTAATAAGTGTTTGAGATCACACCTGAACTCAGGTTTTCCTGAATTATGACCTAGCAATCTATTTACTGCACCAACAAATTACCATTAGACTCTGGAAACTAGTGCCCATAAATTAGAGAATGGCTGAATAAATTGTGTCATATGAATGTAATGGAATATTACTGTATTGTAAAAAATAACGAAGGGGATCGTTTTCAGAAAAATCTGGAAAGACTTTTGTGAACGAACGCAGAATGAAATGAACAAAACTAGGGAATTTATACAATAATATCATAAAGATAAACAACTTAAAAACATTTTAGAATTCTGATCAATGTAATGACCCACCATAATTCCAGATGACTAACAATGAAACATTCTATCCCCCCTAACAGAAGTGATGGGCTCATGATTTAGAATGAGATCTATAGTTTTAATATGGTCAATATGAGGCTTGTTCTTTTTATGTTACAAATTTTCCCATCCCCACCACTGATTGGTGCAGGAAGGTGAAAGGAAGAGAAAAAAATGCTTGTTAAAAAGTGAGAGAAATGATTGTTTTTAATCTATATTAATAAACAATATTGTGAATTCATGGCTTTTCCCCTTTCTATAAGCCAATGACTATCATTTTATTAATTATTTCCTAGCTATAATTTAAAAATTGATTATCAGTTGCCCAGAAAGTGTGTCTTTTAGACCTTTTTCATTCATCATAAAAGAAAATAAAATGCAAATTTTAAAAGATGATATATTAATTTGTTCCTAATCTAGGGATAACCAGAACAAGTGCCATTTTTCTCTAGATGTTCAAATAGTTGGAAATAACTATCATATCTTTCCTATGCTCTGTCTGGACTAAAAATCTTCAGCTCTTTAATCAGCGCTCATATCTCAAAGACCCTTCACCATCAACATCTTTCCTTGGACACTCTCCAACCCATCATTATCCTTCTAAAATAGTTCCTGGAACAGAACACAATGCTTCAGATATGGTCTGACCAGTACAGGATTCAGTAGGACCATTATTCTCCAAATAAGGCCACCTGGATGCTTCATACATGAGCACAATCCCACTCTGACACCCACTTACGGAAACACTGGGGCAACTCTCCACTCCAGGAACCATTGCCTTCACAGGTGAGCACAGCAGGTAGAGAAAGCTGATAGCCTTCCAAACAGGCATATGTCACGCTTGATCCCCACATAAAATCAGATCCCACAATTTTTCCATTAGGAACAGGAGGGGGTGCCTTGCAGAGAATGGCTGCAAAGGAAACCAAAAGTGTTGATTCTTAATGATTTCCCAGGGGAATCATGCTCCATCAGAACCCATTAACCACATAAGTTAACTCTAGCTCTGCCTCTGGGAACTCATGACTTTCTGCTGTTAAGGAATCCGTGGTATTACCGAGAATATAGTTCCCATCTTCAAAGATCTCCCAGTATAATGACACACAGAGTCGTTAACCTCAGAGATAAAAATCAAGCAACAATGCTCTCACATGGACCTGGCAAGCTATTCTAAGAAAGTTAAGCTATAGAGTTAAGTGCACAGAGATTCAGGCCACTGCAATTTTATCCTTTCCAACAAAGAAGAAGCAGTATAGCTTTCTTCTTAGGGACTTTTCTGGAGATTTTGAAAATTAATGCATAACAATTATTTGGTTGCCATTGGGTTAGGATGTAAGCTAACAGAGATGATGATAAAAGCTCACATTTGTACAACCATTGGGTAGAAAGTACTTTATTTTAACTGACCCTTACATTTGCCCTGGGAAGTAGATGGAGTAAGTATTGGTACCATTTTACAAATAATGAACTGATGTCCATAACGTCAACTAATTTGCTCAAGGTCACAGGGTTAGTAAATGGTAGAGCTGACTTCCAATTGAGCTTTGTCTTTTGATTCCTAGGGTAAGGTTCTCTATATTCTATCATACAGACAAGATGACAGAGCTCAGAGCTTTTTGATCAAGATTAAAAGTAAAATATTCTTGCTCCATATTTCTGCTGACCTTTGATCTGAAAGTCTCACAGTGACCTTTACCTGTTCTGAATTCTTAAAGCACTTTCTGTCTGTGATGCTTCTCATTGTCTCTTCCTATTAGTTGTTTCTCTCCTCAGATTCTGAGACCTTTAATGCCCAGGACAATGTCAGGGAGGTGATAGGCTCTTCAGGGGTTGGCAATTATGGTCCAATAGCCAAACACATCCTACTATCTGTTTTTGTCTAATCCTGGAGCTAAGAATGGCTCCAAAAACCAAACTAGCTATAGTTTGGTGACTTCTACTTTAAATAATAGGCTACCACATGATTGGTACCAGTGACAAAACTGAATTAGCCAGCTCCATCACTGGATGGCTGTGTGACATTGGGCAAGTCACTTACTTTTTCTGTTCCATATTTTTCTTATCTGTAAAGATTTGAACTTGGACTAGATGACCGATAAGCTTCCATAGAGATCTAAATTTCAACAACTCATAATCTTCTACAATACCTAAATTTTACTTAAGAGCTAACATCTATATAAGACTTTATAAATTTTATAAAGTGATAAAGCACTTTACATATATCATGTCATCTATAAAATAGCTATGGCAGGCATTCTTATTCCCATTTCACATACAAAGAAACCAAGGTTCAGAAAAGTTAATTTTTACAAGATCACAGAACTAATAAAAGCTATCATAAAAGGCTAAAAATCGGCCCTTAGCAACTTTTAAGTACTCTCCCATCCAGCATCCCAAAAGCAGGCAGAATAATTCTGCACAGTTCCACATTGTAGAGAAAGTAGTAGAAGAATAGAAAAAGGAATCTGCTTAAATAGCCATCGCCAAGAATCTGAGCTTTTAAATGCCTACTTTGTTCTAATTTCTCATTTATTTTCATTTGACAATGCATTTGCCAAATTATGACCACCCAGCAACTCAAACCCAAAAAGGAAGTCTCACATTTGTTGTATTCTGCTCTTCCTCCTTTCCTCTCTTCACAGATATATGGGGAACACATCTAAAATTTACACCCTTCTCTCCACCCTGCCACCTCTCTACCCCACTATACCTGAGGATCTCAATTCTCACCTTTGCACACTGGCTTGGTACCATTCCATACTCGGTCTTTTGTGCATCTCAACACAGATGCTCTGTCAAATTCCATCATATGTCCTGGAACACACTGGTATGTCACTGTCTTGTTGTATGTGAAGTCACTTCCTAATCTGACCCCATTAGCTGGAATTCCAGGATCACCACAATTAATAACTGGAAGGAAAAGATGAAAAAGTGGTCATTTCCAGCATCAACTATTTTCTCTTTCTCAGAACTTGATCTGCACATATCCAACAATACATATTTAGAGATACATTGCACAGTCCAGACATGTGTGTACACACAAGGCCAGAGGCATAAGAAGTGGTAAAAGTTCATGCAGCACAGATGTACATCTATGAAACTGCCCAAACACACTTCCATATGTGCATATAAATTCATCCATGCACACAGACACGTCTTGTTGTGTACATCCAACCATACATCCAGACAATTAGTACACATATCCAGATTTATACATATACAATCTAGTAAATATACACTTTTTAGAAGTATACATACCCACCTCCAAATATGCACATACATAGTCCAGAGGCATATCCAGATGTGCATGTACAGGTGAAGAAATACACATATACATAGTCCATAATACAAGCTTCTATACATATATGCACATACCCAGATGTCCAGATGTACACATTTACTACAAGTGCACAAAGTTTAGTACAAATTCACATATCTAGATGCATATACAGATATATATATATACATACATACATATACAATTGGTACATATATATATATATATACACACATACAATCCAGATACCCAGCACATATACAGATTGCATATACATGTGTGTGCATACATATATGCATGTGTCCAGGTTTATATGTATCCTGATTGTAAGTACAGATGTACATCTAGAGAAGGATGCTTGTAAACATGCACACACTTGTACACATGGATGTATACAGTATATACTTTCACTATGTACAGACATACACACGAAGAGTTATATGTATATACCCACATGTCAGATATATACGGTATAACACACACATGCACACACATATAGGTAAAGTACATACCTTGTACAATATAATTTACATACACATATATGTTTGCACTATTGTAAATACATAGCACAGATCATGTTGCTTAGCCAACCCCCTCACCCCTCCACAGACACACTGTATTAGTATAGAGCTCACCTGTGCACTCTGGGGAGCTCCCAGTCCAGGTGCCATTGACAGAGCAGTGTCGGCTAAGCAGGCCTGTGGCATAATAGCCTTCCCGGCACTCATAAATGATTGAGCTGGAGAAAACCAAGCCATCATTGAAAACCACTCGGGCATTGCTTGGTGTTCCTGGGTTTCCACAAGATAGCACTAGAAAGACAAAAGAGCAAACTTAATTTAATATGTTTCACTTCCCAAAGAGAGAGCACAGTACAGCTTGAGAAGCTTAGAATTGCCCAGAGACAGATTAAAATCTGATAGAAACAGACAAATGGTATGAACCTCTCCTTCATCATTGCTTTAGATCTCCACATCAATTGATCTAGTTAGGAGTGAGATGTCTAACAATTCCAAATAAGGGATAGAAGAAGACTGTGAAGGAAAGCCGAGATCTACCATGATGCTTCTAGTCTAAATGCCACTATATAGACCCAGTAGATATATGTTTATATGGAGGTGACCATTTTTATACAGACAGAACAGTTTGTTAAATCAGGGACTGTTTGTGTATGTAAAGTGTGAATACTTCCCACAAATTTTCTAAGATACCTACTACATGCAAAACAATTTGTGCTGGGAAGAACACAAAAATAAATGAAATCTATTTCTTGCCCTCAGGATGTTTATACTCTAAAAAGAAAATAGATAAATATACATTGCCATATAACTATATACCAACTATTGTCCTGTTTTCTATTTTGCTTGTGTTGTTATCTTTCCAAATGGATTAGAAGCTCTCTCTGGACAATCTATCTAAAGACATTTATTAAATATTTATTATGTGCTACTGATATATTAGAGTTCTAGTGTTTAATAAATATCTATTGAATGATTGCTTGCCTAATTTATTAGAAATGTCAGATTGTATCAAATGTATGGTCCTTCCAGTGTAGGAATCTGCCTCTCTGAAATTGGTTGTTCAGTGTATGATACTCTTGCATTTAGATAAGGAAAGGACCTCAAACATCACCTAGTCCTACTTTCTCATTTTACAAATGAAAAAAAGACTTAGAAAAGTGAAGGGCTTGCCCAAGTTCACACAGCAAGTAAGAGGCAAAGCCTAGAGTCAAAGTTTAGATCCACAACCACTCAGTCCAGAGCTCTGTCCATTATACTTCGTCTCAACTTACATCATAGGTTAGAGGGGCTCTAAATTGTTCCTTAAAAGCTTATCATATTAACATGGAAATATGCTTACAAGACTACACATGTATAACCTATATAAAATTATTTGCCATGTTATAGGGAGGGAGGGAAGGAAGAAGACAATTTGGAACTCAAAAATTTAAAAATAAATTATAAAAACTGTTTTTACATATAAGTGGGAAAAATTAAAATATTAAATAATTTTTAAAAAGGTTGTTGTGGACCTGTAAGTCATAAATTTATTTCTTCAAACCATTTTCAGTCTTTACCATTTCCAAGAATTCCCAGAATGTGTACTGCTAGCTTAAAATATAATGTGTATGTATGTATATATATATGTGTATGTGTGCATGAATGAATACATATAATACATACATACATACCTATACTTAAAACACACATAGAGTAATCAACAATTTTTTTTTGCTTTGAAACACCAATCTGCAATATAATTGGTCATGTCAAGGGAAAAACAAAGCCCTAAAGCATTTGGAGTGGTAATATTTGCCAGTTTCAATATCATCACTTTTCTTTTTCTTTTTTTTTTTATTAAAGCTTTTTATTTGTATAACATATGTATGGGTAGTTCCCCAACATTGATCTTTACAAAGCTTTCCATTACAAATTTTACCCCCAGTCCCCTCCCCTCCCCTAGATGGCAGGAAGTCCCCTACATGCTAATAATATTGAAGTGTTTGAGAAGTTATGCAAGAAAAATCCTATCTACAAGAAAAAAAAAAGAATCAGAGAAAGGCAACACAATGCAAACAAATGTCAATAGAGATCATGAAAATGTTACGTTGTGGTCCATATTTCATTTCCCTCTCTCTGGGTGTATATGGTTTTCTTCACTGAACAATTGGAACTGGTTTGAGACAATTCTTTGTTGCAGAGAGCCATGCCCATCAGAATTGATCATCATGTAATACTGTTGTTGCTGTGTATGATGATCTCCTGGTTCTGCTCGTTTCACTCAGCATCAGTTCATGCAAGTCTCTCCAGGCCTCTCTGAAATCGTCCTGCTGGTCATTTCTTACAGAGCAATAAAATTCCATAACATTAATATACCATAATTTATTCAGCCACTCTCCAATTGATGGGCATCCCTTCAGTTTCCAGTTTCTAGCCACCACAAAAAGGGCCGCCACAAACATTCTTGCACATGTGGGGCGCTTTCCCTCCTCTAAGATCTCTTTGGGATATAGGCCCAGTAGAAACACTGCTGGGTCAAAGGGTATGCACAGTTTGACAACTTTTTGGGCATAGTTCCAAATTGCTCTCCAGAATGGTTGGATCCGTTCACAGTTCCACCAACAATGTATTAGTGTCCCAGTTTTCCCACATCCCCTCCAACATTCATCGTTATCTTTTCCTGTCATTTTAGCCAATCTGACAGGTGTGTAGTGGTATCTCAGAGTTGTCTTAATTTGCATTTCCCTGATCAATAGTGATTTGGAGCAACTTTTCATATGACTAGAGATGGTTTTAATTTCATCATCTGAAAATTGTCTGTTCATATCCCTTGACCACTTATCTATTGAAGAGTGGCTTGAATTCTTATATATATGAGACAATTCTCTATAAATTTTAGAAATGAGGCCTTTATCAGAACCATTAAATGTAAAGATGATTTCCCAATTTGATGCTTCCCTCCTAATCTTGTCTGCATTTGTTTTGTTTGTACAGAAACTTTTTAACTTAAGATAATCAAAATTATCCATCTGGTGTTCAATTAGGAGTTCCAGGTCTTCTTTGGACATAAATTTATTCCATCTCCACAGGTCTGAGAGATAAATTATATTACGTTCCTCTAACTTGCTTACAAAGTCCCTCTTTATATCTAGATCATGAACCCATTTAGATCTTATCTTGGTATGTGGTGTTAGGTATGGGTCAAGCCCTAATTTCTTCCACACTAGTTTCCAATTTTCCCAGCAGTTTTTGCCAAATAGTGAGTATTTATCCCAAAAGCTGGGGTCTTTAGGTTTATTGAATACTAGATTGTTAAGGTTATTGCCTAGATTGTCCTGATATCCTATCCTGTGCCACTGATCGATTGCTCTATTTCTTAGCCAGTACCAAACTGTTTTGATGACCTCTGCTTTATAATATAGTATTTGAAAAGTGACGAAACTATATTATAATATCGTCACTTTTCAAATAGTATTTTTTTAGTTCAAAGCTTCTATTACCAATGGGTGTTCTTTCATTATAGGTTTGATTTAGATATGGAAAAAAATGTTACTAATCATTGAGAAGTAGCTAGATAGAGAGAATTCTGGGAAGATGCTGGAGTAGGTCATAAAATTCTGAACTCTTCAGATTTTCCCCACAAATAAAATAAAACAGCTCTTCAGAGTGAATGTAAACCAATAAAAATAAAAGTTGGCACAGAACAATGGATCTCCTGGAACAACCAGGACAGAAATTTGGCCCCTCAGAGGGTAAACACCTCCAGGCTAGCTCCACTGAAACTGCATGCCTTGGGGCTAGCTGGGTTGAGAGGTAGCTTCAGCCATAGGAATTTGTTTCTCTCAGTGAGGGGAGTCAGGCATCTGAATTAGGAAAAATTACAGGAACCTCTGCTGATAAGGGATGTTTGGCCCAGGCATGCTGCTGAGAGATAGCCCTGAGCCAGAAGGAACCAACACCTGCCTAGTGAGTGCAGAAGCAGTGGGGCAAGGACTCTGCTGATTGTGAGCACTTACAGGAGGACAGAGTTCTTGGTTTCAGTTCCAGGTCTGAGGGGAAGAACTGAAGAAAGACCTGCAGTCAGAGGCAACATTCCCTACACTCCAGGATTAAGGATGATTACAATAACAAGTTACTATAAAATTTTAAAAAATGAGCAAGCAAAGGAGAAAAAACCCAACTACATAAAGTTACAATGAAAATAGAAAAATATTGAAGTTCATCTTCAGAGGAGGGTGTTGAGGCAAAAAAAAAAAAAAAAAAAAAAAGGCTTTTCTATCCTCAGAGTAATGTCAAATGGTTACCTACCCAAAAAGAATTCATAGAACTCAAAAAAAAAAAACTTTAAAATTTAAATGAGAAAGATTGAGGTGAAAAAATTTAAATAAGAACAATCCAAGAAACCCAAAAAGATTATAAAAAGGAAGTCAACCAACTGAAAAAGAAATCTAGAATCTTAAGGAAGAAAATGACTTCTTAAAAATTAGAATTGCACAAGGAGAAGACAACAAAGTTATAAGAGACCAAGAAACAATAAAACAAAATATAAAGAATGAAAAAGTAGAAGAGAATATGAAACATCTCATAAGAAAAACAAAGTGAACCGGAGAGAAAACAAGAATAATTGGACTACCTGAAAGCTGCCATAAAAATAAAAAAAAAAGAAAAAAAAGATTCTTAATACAATTATCCAGGAAAACACAAACACACATACATTTGGAAGGCTATAAAAATCTATATTCAAATAGAAACAAGAGAACAAGGGGAAAGGGTGGAGATACTAAGGGAGGCATCCTTGGAGAGGAGGTACAGGTTAAGTAACTGGAGGGCAAGGTAGCAGATAGAAGTAAAGCAGAGGAGTCAAGAGGGATAGGAAATAAAAGATACAGATAAACATAAAAAAGATAAGGAGTAAAATCTATTAGATAGTATAAGCATAAATAAATTAGGTAATAAAAATAAAAGGCAATAATTATGATTTTGGGCAACATTAAAGCTAGCATAGATTTAATCGAAGAGAAAAAAGAGAAAAATTATATTATATGTCTCCTTCCTCAAACCTGTCTGACTTCTGTGAGTAATTTGATATAAGGGTTGGAGAAAATTGGAGGAAGAAGGAGCAAAAATACCAGTTCTAGTGTCTATATGTCAGCGATATGGATCAAAATTGTTTTAGACTATTTAAAATAATTAGACAGTATGAGGTTGGAATATTGCTGTGGTGTAGGAAATGATGAATCGATAGTTTTAGAAAAATATGAAAAGACTTGGACTTATGAAGGAAGATACTATCTACCTTCAGAGAAACAGAGAACAAACAAGCATAGTATGATCTTACATAGATTTATATGTATTTATGCATATATGTGTATGATTACAGATATCTATGTACACTTCTATATAGATATTTGTGTGTATGGATATGTATTTATGTGTGTGTCTATATATCCATGCTTAACTTCAGGGGTGGAGGAAGGGAGGAAAAGGAGAAAATAAAATTTAAAAATGCACAACTGAGAACAAAAGAAAACTTACAAGGAAGCAAAGAAAAGAGGGACATCTCTAAATACGTGTGGTATTTCTTATATTTTATAGTTTTTCTTGAAATGGAAATGTTCTGCTGTGCACATGGCAATGTTTTTCCCCTTTTCCTATTTTATATTTAAGTTTAAAATTAATTATCATTAAAAAAAAAGTAAGGGGAGATTTGGTGTGGGGCAATTTTTTGTCAGGTTAGAAGTACTATTCTGGTGGTACAGTGGCTAGAATGCTTGACCTGGGTCTAGAGGATCTGAATTCAATTCCAGTCTCAGACATTTACTAGTTGAGTGAACCTAAGCAAGTCACTTAATTGATGCTTGCCTCAGTTTCCTCATTTGTAAAATGAGGTTAATTACAGTACTTACCTCCCAGTGTTCTAAGGAACAACTGAGACAATAATGTAAAGTATTTAGTATAATCCCTGGCATAGAGTAAGCATAATACTGTGTTAATTACGTTTTTATTAGGACTTCCAATTTTGTCCAAGTGAAGACAGGAATAAATAAGGTATATACATTTGATTATCTCAGACCTCAGTATAAATTTTGATTCTAGAAAACTTATTTTTCCCAAAACCCAGAAAAGTTGGTTGAGAGGGAGGGAAAGATATTAAGAACACTTTAGCTCAAATATCTTGCCCAATATTCATCTTGCTTTCTTATTTCTTGATCAAAGTTCTGTACTTGGGTAATGAATTTGATGGGCCAATTCTGAGAAAGGGAATGGAGAAGGTGGGAGAGAGCAGGCAATGAGAAGAATATTCCATGTGTTACCTTCACATTCAGGCTGGGTACCACTCCACGAGCCATTGACACGGCATGTCCTCTCTGATGAGCCTCTGAGCATGTAGCCAGGTTCACAGCTGAATCGCATCAGACTTCCAATGACAAACTCATCTCCCAAACGAATGCCATGTGGTGGGATGCCTGGATCTCCACAAATTCCCACATTGCTACCTGTTGGTCAGAATCAAACAAATCCACTGTATTAATATAATATAAGGAAGGTAGAATGGTGGAGATTAGAAATAGGAAAGTTAATTTCTGGGATTACGGATAACAATAACAAGGCATGTAAACTGGGAAAATCTGGGACATTCACAGGACCAATCTCAAGGCAAGAATATTAATTTCCTTTAAAAATCTGACTGTCTTAGATCATCTCATATTATTCCAAAAGAATTACGTCATGGTTAATATTGGCCTATGTCTACCACAGAGGCCAGGCAGAAATCAGAAAGAAACGTTCATGGCCTCTGGGGACAACTCAGCTATTTGTAACACTAAAGAAAAGGTTATAAGAAAAGAAAGTAAGCATGAGAACTTCATGAGCCTAAAGCTGCATTAAAATTTCAAATGTAAAATGTAGCTTCAGGGACTTCAAAATATATTTTTAGGTCATGTAGGTAAAATCCTAAGATTTTAATGTCTTCCTTTAAAATTCACTCCGACAAAAAAAAAAATACAATAAAATAAGAAGAATCCCAAATCTAGCCAAAAGAACATTTCTCTTTAGCATCTTTTACTAATTGTTAGATCAAGTCAGCGGGTAGGTATCCTCCCTTCTTCCTTTTTTACTTCTACTATTCAGGTATATTTAGCAGCATTCATTCAATCCACAGGATATTTACTGAATACTTAGTACACTGTGGAGAATACTATCAAAGATTAAATTCATGACTGACGGACAGAAGATGAGAAAAAGACATCACAGAATTGTGGAGTTGGAAAATTCCTCTGAGGACATAGATAACTGCTATTTATAATGTTTTAAAGTTTTCAAATTCCTGGTCTTCTTTGAACCTTACAATAACCCTGTGAGTAATAAATAGGGATATTATAAGTATTCCTCTACATATTTTGCAGATAAGGTAAAAGAAACTTCAAGAAGCTGAGAGGCTTACTCATGCTCATATTACTGCTATTCAGTATTATAGGCATATTTTACTAACTCTAAATTCAGTATTCAATTTATTAAGCAGCCCTGCCTTCCTCCAAGTCAAAGCAAGTGGTAACGAAGACTTGGGCCTCTGGGAAGTAGGAGCAGAAACAGAAAATGGAATGGATAAGACTTAATGACTGACTTAATATGTATGTTGAGAAAGCAGTAAGAATTTCTTTGAGTTTGTGATGGCTGTCAGTAGAAGGAGACTATGAGAATTGTTGTGGCCAAACAATTTATCATCTTTTAAGACCATGGGGTTACCTTCCAATTCTATATCTATGATCCTACAAGTGTCTGAAGTCATGGAGAAAAGTGACTAGAGAGAACAGAAAGGGTTTGAAGGAATGTAATGAACTGGTATAGGGAAATTATGGGAGGCTGACTTTAGCAATAAGAATCTTGTCCCAGGATAAATTTCTTTGGGTAAGACAACATTTTAAGCCACTTATACTTGAGTGAGAATGAATTTATCAGATCTTTTCCTGAAAGTGGGGCTTGATAAGGAGAAGGGATAAGTGAAATGCAAAGTCCTTGATGGGAGCTTCATTTCTTATCTCAGTGATTGTGGAATGGCCTTAGTCTCCAAATGACTATAAAGAATGCTGTGTTCCTTCCACTCAGTTCTCCAAAATTTCCAGTCTATAAAATAAATACTAGACTTGATATTCTTGCTAAGCATCTTATCTCCTCCAATATTCTCTAACCCTTGTATCAAATAGCCCACAAAATTCAGACTGGTTTGAGGAAGGAGAGAAAGAAAATCAGACAGAATGGAAGACATAAAAATGATAAGTGGGTGAGTGTCAGGGTCTGAGATTTTGGGACCCCAGTAAAAGAAGTTTGTCCTTGAATTGAGGATCAAAGGGTGTGGTCTGTGATTCCCTTGAGAAACATGAGACCCCAAAACTGGTAGAAGATTGCTGGTAATGGTTTCATTATAATGATAATGGCTGTTTAAAGTGGTCTTAGAAAATGGCTTGTTTTGAGGAAGTGCTCTGTTATTGAAAGAAGAATTAGACCCTCTGAAATTGAATACCTCCTTTCAATACAAACTTAATTACTGATGTGATCACAGAGTGGGAAAGGAAGGTAGGCAAGGAGGAGGGGTCAGGTGATGAGAAGAGGCTAGGAGAGGAAGGAAGATACAAGCAATGTTGGTTGTAAAGAAAGGTATGAAGGTGTTGGAGACAGAATAAAGAACCACATTATTTCATCCTCATCTGGCTCATGACCCTCCTTTGAATAGACACGCTGAGCATAGCCGGAATGCCCAATGAAGCTCTTAACAAAGAGGTAAGACTCTGAACGTAGAGATAAGACGTGCTGCCCTTAGGCAGCATGCTCAGAGGCTCATCAGAGATACCTAACAGGTGAGTAGCAGAAACCTCATACCTGATTTGATAGAAATGTCTGAGGGAATGAAGTACAACCCTGAATTTCCAAGTTCTATAATAGACAATTGCTATAACTGGCAGCACAATGTGATTGAATTAGGTTTTCTAAATAGTTTTAATGAACTTTGGACATCCTCTTTCCTTCTGCTCCACTCATGCTTTGCATAGGCCAATAAAAAGCAAACAATCTTTCACTATTTCCAGGCTTCTTTCCTAGGCTCATACCTGAGCAATGTGGTAGAGAGCCACTCCAGTGTCCATCCAGCTGGCACATACGGGTAGCATTGCCGATCAAAGTTCTCTTGCCCAGGCAACTATAACGCACAACTGATCCCACAGTGTAGCTGTCCCCTGAGATCTGCGAATGGGGTGGAGAGCCAGGATGACCACAGGAGACCACTGGAAAAGGTTAAAAAAAGAATCAAGTAAACCTCAATAACTACAGCATTTGTAATGATTGTGGAGACCAAATTAAAATTTTCCAGAGAAAGGAATATAAAATTCTTGGAAATATTTGGGGTAAATGTTTTTTCAATATATACAACATGCATCAGTATACTTTTCTTTTTTCCTTGCTTGAATGATTTGAAGTTTTTCATATATTGACTGTGTAAGTTTCTCCTAGATAATTTGCAACTTTCCTGCTGAAATGTATTTATATTTAATAGTGATAGCTCTTATTTTCCCTGAACAGGGAAAATTATGTTCTTCAAATAGGAAAGAGAACTATCACAGAAATCTCAAAGTTAAAAGGGATCTCAAAAACCACTAAATCTAACCCAGATTTAATCAGGAATCTCTTTTAGAACATCTCTAATGTCTAGACTGTCTTCAGACATAGTTCCTCCAATAAGGATGAACACAGTATCTTCAAAGGTAGCTCATTCTATTTTAGTCTAGTAAGCCTAAAATTAAGCTACTTTGTCAACTTACAGAGACACTGAGGGAGGGATCGGTCCCATGTACCATCCCCTTGGCAAGTCAGTACATGTGTCCCAAGTAAGTAGTAACCATGGTTGCACTGATAAGAAATAGTGGTTCCAAAGCTGAAACGGTGGGAGCCACTGGACTGGATATGCCGGATGCTATTTTCTTGATGTCCTGGATCTGTACAATTGATGACTATAAAAAAATAAAAGAAAAATCAAAAGCATTACAATGGAAATGAGAATTTCCTCCCCAAATAAAAAATGTAGAATATATTTCCATTATAGTAAGAGGTCCTAAGCTGAAAATGAATAAGGATAGTGGTGTTAAATTCATATAGGAATAGGAGCTATTAAACCATACACAAGGATCCTTGCTGCTAACTATCTGATTTAGAAAATCATATATTAACATTATCTTTGTATTACTCTATTTTTATTTATTATTTTATGAAATATTTCCCAATTAAATTTTAATCTTCTTTGAATGTTGAGGTCTTTGACTTCCCTCTCACCACTCCATCAAAGACTTTAATATCTCTGAGCAGGGAGGTGCTTTCTATGTAGTGATAAGAAAAGCAGCCAGTTTCTGAACAGTGACAGAAGAGAAGTCAGAAGTAACAAAGGGCTTTGTAAATGACAAAGAACCAAAATTTTAAAAGTGTGACAAATGAAAGAACTTTTTCAATAATTTTATCAGGACTGTTTTATATCTGTGTTTCTTTCAAAGGAAACCAGTCTCTCTTCATTAGGAAAATAATTTAAATTCTAGGAAGTCCCTTCATAGAAAGGGACTTGGAAATGTTTAAAAGATCAATTTACAAGTAGATATTTGAGGGGTGGAGAAGACCTAGGCAATCACCACTTAGAGCAGATAGCAAAATGCTACTCCCTGACAAGATTGGAGGAAAAGCTTCCAAGGGAGTGACAATAGCATGAGTTTACCATGAAATTAGTTTGAAATTGAAAATAGTGACAGAAGAGATCAGAAGTGACAAGTGACTTGGTGAGAAACAAAGAACCAAAATTAAGAAAGTATGACTGTTTCAATGATTTATCAGGATTGTTTTACATTTGTGTTTCTTCTAGAGGCAACTGGTCTCTCTTCATTTGGAAAATGTTCTAAGTTCTAGGAAGGAATTCTTGCATTTCAGTCCCTTTGGTAATCTAGTAAAATTTATGGATCCTTTCTCACAATGCTTTTAAATAATAAAATAAAACTTTATGGATTTGGGATTATGAAAGGAAAAAAAATACTGAAATACAATACTCAAACTATTAAGAGATGAAAAAGGGGAGAAAATCTAAGTTTATGAACTCCAGGTTAGGAATCCCTGATCTAGAGAAATAATTTCCTCTCTAATCTTCAGTTTACCAAGAAAGTAAAACGTTACTCATGAGGATTAAAGAAATGATCAAGAAAAAAAGCAAAAAATTCACATTTTGATGAGGCAGAGGAGAATCCAAAATAGTGTTAAGAGACTGGAAAGTAAAAGAAAATGACAAAGAGAAAGAACTCATAAATAATTCATTTATTGGTGCTCAGATTGGAGGTCATTTAGTTTATTAGTTGAATAGTACACATTAGAATTTAGGTCTTCTGACTTCCAGGAAAATGGTCTTTCCACTAGGCCATGAGATTCTTAAAAAATTCTTTGGGATAAGAATAGTGTTGGAGTGGTCACAACTTAGAATATCTTGGAGAAAGAGGGGAGCTAGATATTAAGAAAAACAGTATGCTCTATCTTCTTACTGCTCATAGAGCTGGAGTAGATGAAGTGACTAGGGAAATACTTCAAGCATATCCCTTTAAATTTTAAACATTGAAGAACAATTGGTAGGATGAAAAATAACTCATAGCACCCAAATTACATTTTTATTTAACTAAAACTGTTACTGAATAAGCTATTGTTAAGTGTAAACACTGGTTTCTAAGGAGCATCAAGCCCCTGGGATAGAAACAACCTTCCAGATGAGACATATTTCCACTTATCTCCTATTGTGCCCCTTTAAGCGTCCAATCCTATATAATGATAACAATACATTCCTAGAGTACTTTAAAGTTTTCTTAGTGCTCTCCACTTGGAGGAAGCTAGGTTTCTCAGTGGATAAAGCCCTGGGACTGGGATCAGGAAGGCTCAAGTTCAAACCTCAGACATTTATTAGTTATGGCATTCTGGGCAAGTCACTTAATCTGTTTACCTTAATCCACTGAAGAAGGAAACAAATCACTCCCTGCCAAGAAAACTGCATACAGGGTTATGAAGACTTGTACAACTACTACAACAAAGTGCTCTCCTCATAATTACCATGTGAAATAGTTAATGGAGGTAGTATCCTTAGGTGCTGGAAGGCAGTTGTTGGCCCAGTGGAGAGAGTGCTGAGCAATGAGTTTAAATTTGTCCTTAGATACGCACTAGCTATATGATCCTGAGCAAATAACTTAACTCTGCCTCAGGTACTTCATCTATAAAATAAGGACAATAATAGAAACTATCTCAGTTGTTTAGAGGAGCAAATGAAATAATATTTGTAAGGTGCTTAGCACAGGTATATAATAGATGCAATATAAATGCTAGCTGTTATTGTTGATTTTTTTATTCTTATATTTTATAAATTAAAAGTCTGAAAAGTTAAGTGATTTGTTTAAGATGACATAACCAACACACAGAATTTGGAATTTAAGTCCCCTAACTTCAAGTTCAACATTCTAGCCACCATACTATTTTCTCATCTATTGAAGGAGCTGAAGGAAATGGCAATAGTAAATTCCTAATAGGCCACAAGATGGGGATACTTCTCCATAGAAATTCTCAATTCATCCCCCCCTTTTATTCCTGCCTCCCCATTTCTGTGTCTATCTGTGTCTGTCTATTTCTCTGTCTGTTTGTCTGTCTTTGTCTCATTCCTTTCCTCTCCTCTCCCCTCCTTCCCTTCCTGTCTCTTCTCTCCTAACTTCCCCCTCCTCTCCTCCGCTCTCCCCTCTAGCCCTCCTATTTTCTCTTCCCTCCCCTCCCCTTCTCTCCTCTCTTTTCCCTTCCCCTTCCCTCTCCTCATCTCTCCTCTCCTCTAAATCCCTCTCCTCTCTTCTTTTTTCCTCTCTTCTCTTTCTCTATTGCTGTGTCTGTCTCTCTGTCTTTATTTGTCTCTTTCTTTCTCTCCTCTCTTCTCTCTCTCTTTTCCTCTCAATCATACCTTGTCTTCTTTAGATGAGTTTTTGTTGTTACCTTAGCCTTCATCTCTCTGGCACTCCCCCCCCCTTTCTTACTTTCTGCAATGTGCATTTTTCTTCCTTAATTGATCATAATCACAAAACCGCTGCAAATATTTTTAAATCCCTTTCTTAAAGCAAATCCAAGTGAATAGGTCCATCATACCTTGTTGTTTTCCTATTTTAAAAAGACAAAAGCTAGTTTTCTTTCTGTTGTGGATCTATGGGCCTTAGTGTAAAAAAAGCAACTCTACTATCTTTGGTCCTCTTCATTCAGTCAGTCAAACATTAATTAAGGAATTATTCTAAACAGTGTTCTAAGCTAGGCACTGCATACTTGGAAGGGATTTCAGAGTTCTTCTATTACAGTGCTGACAAAGGCCTACTCAACATGAGCAATGAATATCTCCACTGAAGGTAACTTACTACTCCAAGGGACAATCATCATTCTACTTTAGGACATTTGGAATTGTTAGGAAAATTTTCTCTACATTGAGCCACAATCCACCTCCATTCAATGACCTTCCAACCAATGCACTTAAGTTTGATGCTTTTCCTTCATGGTTAAGCATGGTCAAGCAGAACAAGTTTAATTCCTTTCCCATATGATATCCATTTGCATACCAGAAGACAGTTATCAAATATATGTTTTCATTAAGCACATATATGGATGGAGGGGCTGCCCATACAATTATTATCTCCTATTCTGAAAAGGTAGCAAGATACTACTCCATTAAGGTAAGAACACATCTCAACTGTTCAATCAATCATAAACTTCCAAGTAAGTGTGAAAAGCCATCAATCAACTGAATTATCTCAGAAAGCCACTGGGCTTTGTAGAGATTTATAAGTAGCAGATCATTAATAAAAGTGTGTTGAATGACTGACTGACTGAATGAATGATGAAAACTAAAGAAAAAGAGAGTTGTCTGTCTTGTACTGAGAGCCTGGAATCCACATCAGAAGAAAAAACTAGCTTTTGTCTTTTTAAAATATGAAAATGCTCCTGCATAAAGGTTCAATTAACCTAGATTCAATAAAAGAAAGCAAATGTTGTCTAGTTTTTTTTAACTTGGTTGGATTTGGTCACACTCCATGGGACAAACCAAGAGTCTGTGCCTAGAAGAAGCTTCCAGCCATGTCTTGACAAGGACTTTAGTTTCCTTGTCTCCTCTTTATCCAGAGAAAATATTGTGAACTGCACAGAACCAGAGGACTTGGGAGGATTTGTGTTTTTCCTTAATACCTTAAAGTATCCCAAATAACTGGCTGGCTGCAGTATCTGAACTGAGAACCAAGAATAGACTGAGCAGAATAAAAGCACATTCAAGGCTCTATAGGAAGCCCAGAGGAAAAGCTATTATCATTACTAGAAGAAACATCTTAGGGATAGCTCAGGAAAAAGTCTTCAGGAGCTCTGCCACATGTACTTTAAGATCACTTTCTTCTGGCCTCTGTAGGTAGTGTTGGAAGAGTGGAACTTTCGATATGTATTATATACTAAGTATATCATTGCAATAATTAACTGTTTATAGAAAGTAATTAATTCTCCCAAAGAGACATCAGCAATTAATTAAATTGGGCAGGAGTGGAAAAAGTAAAGCATGCCAGAAAGATTGATGCACTTCAGAAAGACTTCTCTCAACCTCTTAAAGTTATCCTTAGATTCCTGGGGCTAAAATGAAAGAGTTGAACTCTGGGGGAACAAAGACTGTGCTACAAGTTCCCCCTCTTTCCCAAATCTTTTCACTAATTTCTCAACTGATCTTTGTATGATAGGTCTTGATTTCCTCCCCATCCTGGTCATTTTTCTTAGCTTATCAATACCTTTTGCCAATACTTGAGGTGGAGTTAATTTAAAATACCCCCAAAGGATCTGTGAGTTATTATGAGTATTCCCTATAAACATGTCAGTAGCAACACATTCATAACTTCTCATCCTATTCAACTTTGATTCTAGTCCTTCTGTATACCCTCCATAAAAGGTCCACCTAGCATACTGAGGTCTTTCTTCCATATCTCTGAGGTTACTAATGTAACCTGAGGTATCATCTATTATTCATCGTGCCTGATACCTGTCTATCCTATCTACTTTTCCAGTCAAATAACTGTGGCATGAATCATCAGTCATATGCTAAACCCTAATTACATTCTCTGATGTCCCTTCATTGCCATTTGGGTAGTTTATAATTTGGTTTCTTTGGTGATTTGGTATTGAATGATTAATAGTCACTATAGCACCACCAGTAGAATAAGGCTATTAAATAGATGGGCTTTTGTTTTAGGGAGAAGTTTGGGATCACTGAAAATGATGTGCAATTTTCTAAATGCAATCCCTCCTGCACTATCCTTCTCTTTCCTCCTCCAGATCCAGTTCACTGTTCTTCTGCACAGTCTGTCCAAGATAAATATGTTGAATGATTTACTCCATGGGCTGTATATCTGTATCATGATCTTCACAATAGGCATTCTGTATCTACTTTTCCCCCCAAGTGGATTATTAGTCCAAACTCGATTGAATAAATATGTCTCTTTTTGAATATTCTGCAGCATTCTAGGGCTTGAATGCAATCACACAATGCCAACTGAAATGATTATTCAATTATCATCTGATGAATATCAAGGAAGATATAAAATAGGAAAATATATGCTTGAAAAAGGGATTTACCCAGTCATGGATGCTATCTAGAACACTATTCAGAGGAAAGATCGATTTCCTATAAATAGTGTGATGCTTGAGATCCTCCTATTTATGGTGACAAAGAGAATTGAACATGATTAAAATAACCTTGATATCAGTTCTCAAGGAATTTACAATCCAGTGGAGAAATAAGATAAACAGAGATAATTGTCACATACATTAGGATAAGATAAACTAGAGGATCATTCTGGAAATGTCATTTCTGTAGGTTGATGAGAAGAATCTCATAGAAATGACGTTTGAAAAATGAATAAGAAGTCAATTTGGGTTTAGCAAACCAGATATAGGAAAGAGATAGATAAAGAAAAATGCAGGGCCAGGAAAAGGTGGAATATATTTGATGAACAGAAAGTTCATCTACATCTGTACTACACAAACTAGTACATTCCAATTCAGCACTTGTAGTCCTTACTATGGGGAGAAGTC
Source organism: Myrmecobius fasciatus (assembly GCA_023553655.1). Lineage (NCBI taxonomy): Eukaryota > Metazoa > Chordata > Mammalia > Dasyuromorphia > Myrmecobiidae > Myrmecobius > Myrmecobius fasciatus. The sequence goes on along the minus strand of JAJPUD010002809.1, from coordinate 65,602 downwards.
ATTGAAAAACCATTCCTTATCACTATCAAAAGCAATTGCCACCAATAGGCAGATAGGCAGAAGGACATTAGGAGTACCACCACTCCCTAGAACATCAGTCCTGCTTCTAGCCAAGTCCTGACAATCATCATCCAGGGAAGCAATCCCTATAAAGAAGGAACCAGTCATTCCCACCAACTGCCAGCTAATGGCCACCTGCAGGGCAGAAAAGACAGGCTGGCTGAAACATTAAGGCACCCTGAAGGCAAGACAGGAGGTAGCACGTGCCAGGCAAGTGAAATCATCAGCACCACCTTAATCACTGAGATCTCCCCTCAGACTCCAATGGAGGCAGAATACCATTCTGAGCCCTGGAACCTTGGGCATAGCAATGCTGACAGCACAGTGTGCTCAGCCATTATCCTGGGAAGTAACCCCTGTGGAGATGCAGGCCTGCAACTTCCATTATGGTTGCTACAGTTGTATCTCCTGAAAACCTAGAAAACAAAGTTTTTGTCATCAAAGTCCTTGGCCCTTTCCGATGGTTCAGCATTAGAAAATCGTATCATTTTATCAGTGTAATTGATATTAAGGAAGAGGCAATTACTATCACCTTTGCTGTTATACCTTAAGATCTGTAAGATTTTTCCATCTGATTTGTAGCTGCAATCTTCTGTATGTGTTCTTTCCTACCAGGAAATTCTTGAGGGTGGGGGCTTGTTTTACTTTTCTATTTGCAGCAGCAGTGTGAAGCAGAGTGCTTTGCACACAGTAAGTGCTTAATAAATGCTTTAGTCATTCATTCATTTATTCATTTTGATTGTGATATGGAACAAATGAAAAAGGGGTTGTGTGAATTACATCTGGAAAAAGCTAAAATTTGCACTATCTTTGATAATATCCCACTATAGAATCTGGTCTTTATTTGAGCAAGGAAGTGTTACATTAGAACACTGCATTAGGGAAATCAATTTAGCAGCAAGAGTGTGAAGGAGACAGGTCAAGAGGTTAATAACAACAGAAAGAGTTTGAACTAGGGTGTTATCAGTGGAAATTGTGAAGGAATGGTTGAGAAATATATCTTGCAGAGATTGCACCAGCCAAACAAAGAAATGTCTCTCAATCTTTCCAAAAGATATTAGCAGCAATTCAGTCTGAGACCAAAACTGCCTGGGAATTAAGAAAGATTGTGACCTCATCCACAGAAGTACCCAAGACCCTTCACAAACAGAGGACGTGGTCAAGTGGATGGAGAGCTGGCCCTGGCGTCAAATAGAGCTGGATTAAGATCATATCATTGACAGATACATTACCACTAGATAAGTTACCCAGCCTCTTATTAGCCTGCAGCAACACTTGAAGTGGTAACTTTCAGAGAAGATTCTTACCTTCATTGGCAGAGGATGTTCCTCACTGGGACATCCTTACACTAAGGAAATCATAAATCTATTTTAAAAACTACTTTCACATTAGAATGGTTCCTATTTATGCATCACCTTGCATTTTCTAAACAATTTGGAACAATTTTTTAAGGTTTTTGAAGGGAGAGTTACAAGATCTATCTATCTATCTATCTATCTATCTATCTATCTATCTATCTATCTATCTATCAAGATTCTAGGATTGGCAAAGATATGAAAAATGGCTTGGAGAGAATAGAATTGAAGATGTGAAGACTTTTTAGGAGGCTGACTGTGCCTTTAAGGAAGACTTTTTTTGTCCTTGTGCCCCAGCAATCTAAAAGGAGTCAGAGATGAAGGTTGTATATACTAGTCAGGAAGACTTACTTCTGCAGACAGGCAGTGCGTTGCTCCATTGACCGTTGGCCAGGCATTGGGCTCCTGAAGGTCCCTCTGCTACGTACCCCTCATTGCAGACAAACTTCACCATGTCATTGAGATTAAATTGGCTGCCCTGTGTGTTGCCATTGGCTGGATTGCCTGGGTGTCCACAGGTAATAGCTGTAACCAAAATAGGAGAAGAATGCCCATGGTAGCTCTGTATAATTCTGAAAGCCTGATTTGGTTAGCCTGAGTTCTGGGATAGAGTAGAATATAAAGTTAAAATGGGTCTTCTGGGTACATATATGTGAGGGAGGTTACAACATAGAACATGGCCATCTTACTCTTCTTGCTTACATCTACTCATCTTACTCTATATCTAAAAATCTGCCAAGAATGAGGTCTTATATTCCAGGAGATGGGTAAAATCAACCATATTCTACATTCCATAGTCTTAAGTTGTAAAGGATCTTTGTCAGTCTTCATGACTGAAAACAAAATTAGTAATTGAACAAAACTTGGCTTTGAGTGCTCCCATCTTTCTTTTTCCTCCCTACCCAAGGTGTGTTCCATCTTGGCTAACATATAATATTGTATTAGTGATAAGTAAATTCTAATCAATTACTCAAGGCATGACTATCTAGACAGATTTGTACTTTGAAAGTGGATTCTTGAATATTATAAAGTCTTCAACAGCCATAAGAATGAAGTTATAAAGTTGAATAACAGGTAATTAAAGGAAATGTATGAAATGTTTTTAATGCCATGTCTTGTCCTCTTATAACTTCAAACTGGCTTCAACCTCTGCTCTAGGATTTCTTAATTTTTCCACTAAAAACCAAAGGACTGGGTCTAATGACTTAGGATGGATTTAAACTAGAGATTCTCTTCTTCAATGTTTCCCAAAGAAAGACATGTGAGATTGCATGTCTTACCCCACTCCATACTCCAAACCACTTTCAAACTCATAGCCTTGAATGCAAATACTCTCTGGCCTTATCTTTCATGATTACAAGGGAAAGCTATTATCATACTTACGCACACAGAAAGGGGTCTTCCCTGACCATCGATGGTCCTGCTGGCAGATGCGTACTGACATCCCAATTAGGCGAAAACCAGGGTTGCATTGGTATACTACACTTCCCCGATAGCTGTAGTTTTCACCATTGATTTGTCCATTGACAATTAGCTCAGGGGTTCCACAGTGTCCAGCTTTGGGGAGGGGGCAGGAAGAAGGAAATAAAAAAGAATAATTAATCCATATGGAAAGAGAACACCTAGCAATCCTTAGAAAAGGATATTTTCTTCCTTTCTTTGTATGTTGGGAAAACAAAGGGAGGAAGGCTAGAATAGCCTAGAGAAGAATTCCAATAAATAATAATCATGTGGTTACAACACTAACACTAAGAGATTAGTCAGCTAGATATGACCACATGCTGTCCAATTAATTCCAGTCAATAGCTACCTTAGGAGACAACATTGAAAGACCCTTAGATTCCTGGAAACAGGGAATTCCAAGGTGTTTCAATTTGTGGATGATCCTCAGCAAATAATTTGCCCTATTTTGGCACAAGGGGGAAAATCATTACCTTTCCCTCCTTGTTTCACAGAGATCCTTTTCCTTAGCATAACTATATTTATTGAATATCTTATATTTTCAGAGCTGAATCTTGTAAGAAAAGGTTGTGTTTAAACTTAAGCAAATATTAAATTCAAACAAGCAGTTACCTTGAAAATCATTGCTTAATAACAAATGATTAGACTGAATTTAATCCCCAACCAGTTATGTGTGTTTCAGCATTACTCTAAAACACACCTTATTCAAGAAATCTTATGCTATAAGGACCCTTCCTTTACCAGGATGCACATGTTTGGCTTTGAATTTTTCAAGGCTCTGTAATTTCCTTGGTGTGAGTATTCACTCCACCAACACAGATTATAACCCTTTTATAATTTAACAGATGGTCTTCAAGAATTATAGTGAAATTCCAATAGCCTTGTGATAGAGAGAACCATCTGCATAAGTAGACTGTAGGGACTGAATGTGGACCACAACATAGTATTTTCACCATTTTTTATTGTTATTTGCTTGCTTTTTGTTTTCTTTCTCTTCTTTTCCTTTTTTATCTGATTTTTCTTGTGCAGCATGATGAATGTGGAAATATATATAGAAAATCTACTTGTGGTCTAAGAGAACGGGTGGGAGGGAAAAGAGGGAGAAAAATTTGGAATACAAATTTTTGCAAGGGTGAATGTTGAAGACTATCTTTGCATATATTTTTTAAATAAAAAGCTATTATTAAAAAAAGAATTATGGCCAAAAATAATCTTCACCCTGTGGACACCATGGTGATGAGCTTCCTTGTCTCTTTGTAGCTATTTGGATAGCTAGAAGAAGTGCTGGACCTGGAATTAGGAAGATGTGAATTCAAATTCAGCCTCAGACGTTTGTTAGTTATATAATCTTGAGTAAGTCACCTTGGTTTACCTCAGTTACCTCATCTGTGAAAAAGGGATAATAATAACATCTATCTCCCAGGGTTGTTGTGAAGATCACATGAAATAATATGTGTAAAGTACTTAACATAGTACTTGGCATACATAATGCACTATACAAATGCTAGCTATTGTCATTACTATGTGTCTAGAGGGAATTAATTCCTTTGAGACTCTTCTAACCAGTCTAGACATCCCCTTTCTTTCCCTTAGACATTCAGGATTTGGGGATTTTCAAGACTATATTACCCATGAATATACAGAAGGTGAAATACAATAATAAGGAACACAATAATTTGGATACAAGATAACCCTAATTTTGTAGCAAGACCATATCCATCTGCAGCCCATCTAGATCTACCCTGTCAAAGGGCTGACACAAATATGAATAATAAGAAGATCCATGAGTATTATTCCTGATTGTGCATCTAACATATTCTTAATTCCTTTTTAATTCACTTTTCTTCTGTCCTTCCCATAACTTTCTAGAGCCTAGATTTTCAGTTGTCTTTAGTAAACATTTGCAAGAATGTAAAGGCTAAAATCAATGAAATTCCATCAATCACATTATATGTGTTGTTTCCCTGCTGTTATTCTTGATCTTATATCTGTCCTTTTCTCTCTATCCCTCCAAAACTCAGGGTAATGTTCACACAAAACTCCTCAAAAGGACTCTTCAAAAAGAATATAAAAAGATACAATAGGCATGTATAATTTCATCAATAATAAAAAGGAATAATTTCACTATAGAATCAATGTACATTAAGAATTCCACTATCAGGAAGCAGTTAGGTAGTAAAGTGGATAGATAGAGCCCCAGTCCTGAAGTCAGGAGGACTTGAGTTCAAATCTGGTTTCAGACACATAACACTTCCTAGCTGTGTGTCACTGGGCAAGTCATTTAACCCCAATTGTCTCAGAAAAAAAAAATTCTACTAGCCTGGAGCACAAACTGACAAAGAGCTCTACTACACTAGAAGTTTTCAATTCAAATAAAAACAGATCCCTGAAGGCTTAGAAAACCACAAAATGACATCTATATTGTATTGTATTTTTATTTATTTTGTTAAAGATTTCCTAATTATATTTAGCCTAGTTCATACATATAGTACTGAATAGTTTTGTGGGCTGCTTATGAACTGCTGGGCATTAGTGTGACAGCTCTATTTTATACCTTTGACATTTATATAGCATCTGGAGATTTGCAAAGCATTTTAAATATATTATTTCATTTGACTTTTATAAAAATCATGTGAGATATGGGGTACATGTCTTATTACTTCTACTTTGTAAATGAGATTGAAATTCAGAGGAATAAGTGATTTGCCCATTGTTACACATAGAACAGCAAGAGAGGTAGAATCTGGACTTGAACCCAACTGCAATACTCAATCAATTCTGCTTTATGGTCAGAAAGAAAGTGAAAGGGAAAGAAGAACAGTCTCTTTTGCCTTCAGACTGGGGAGATTACTCACCAAGACAACGGACTTCAGAGCTACTCCAGAGTCCATTGGCCATACACTCCCGCACCCGTGAGCCCACCAATGTGTAGCCTGAATTGCAGGAGAAAATGGCTGTTGCACCATAGACAGAGAGTGTCCCAATACGATGTCCATTTGGGGGTGTTGGGAGATCTCCACAGGAGATGACTGAAAAAAAAATGCCAAAAGAGAGTAAAAAATGTGGATGACAGAAAACTGAATGATTTGAACACTGTGGGAGATCTTGTTGGCTGCTGTAGGCCAAATAAATCTAGTTTTTAATCTAGTAAAGCAATATATTTGTTTGCTTCTGTTTTGTTTTATTTTTGCCCCAGTGGTCATCACTTTGAAGCCTACTAATAACTTGAAAGATGTTGTTCTTTTTTTTTTAAGGAGGGAAATTATACCATTATTGTGGGATTTCATATTCCACATATTAAAGTTATTTCTTGTGCTTTTCTGTCTACAATAATACAACTAAAACAGCTGTGTACTCATCCACTACTCTCCTCAAGGGCTCATATTAACCTCCTCTCCTTATCCTAATGAGATATAAAGTAGATGAGAAAATATATTAAAAACAGCATTAACTAAAATCAGGAGAGATATTATTCAATAAGAGATTTCATTAGGAGCCAATAGTCCCTTTCACAATTCTGAGGTCAAGAAATATAGCAGCCATGGTCAGCAGTGGCCTCCCTTATCTCCACTAACGTAGGTTTGTAGTTTTCAGGGAGAACTGTGTATATTTCCTATTTATCCTATATATAACTTGCCTGTCCTTATTTGTTTGCTTGTTGTCTCCCTAAATAGATTTTGAGCTACTTAAGGGCAGGGACTACCTATTGACCCTTTTTGTATCCCTAGTGCTTAGCACAGTACCTGGTCCATACCATAACATTAATAAATAAATGTTAATTGACCAACATCTTTTCCCCTTACTTTTCTTTCCTCTCAACCCCCACCTCCGGCTTACTCTGGCATGTGGGCAGTGAATCACCAAGGCTCCACGTGCCATCAGCCTGACAACGGATGACTCTCTGACCAGTGTAGTAGTAGCCAGGGTCACAGATCAACATCAGCTCTGCATTGAACTGGTACTGGGTCTCATAGGTTAGTCGCCATCGTCCATGTTCCACGCTGATGCTGCTGACATCTGGGCAGCTCACAGCTGTGTAGTTCCAAGTAAAAGAAAAAATAGCACATCTGTGTCCTGAGAGATCCTGGTTAGGTGGCTAGATTCCCTTCCCCTTTCTGCCATGAACTCACTGAACAAATCTGGAGAAGTAACTTCTCTTTTTAGACAGCTTTGGGATCATTCTAGAGAATCATTCTTTCTTAACGCCCCACATTTTTTTTAAATTAAGAACTCCAGATTGATAACCATCCTATGCATATATCCATCTCTAATCCCTGATTTAAGTTGTTATTTTATCTGGAAGTCTCATTCTATTTCTCCTCACCATCCTGTCTATGTTATTTCCATCATTAATTCAGTCTCCACAAAGACTTTCCCACATTATCTCTATGTGCTTCCCCTTGTCCCCATCACTTTCTTACTATATATCCCCTTTGAGTTCTTAGACATTTAAGAGACTTACTCACTCACCCACACACTGCGGGGGGATGTTGTCATTGCTCCACACTCCAGTCTCCAAGCACTCAGCAGTTGCCTCTGTGTTAAGCGGCAGGTGCAGACGAAAACCTTCATTGCAGCTGTACACAGCTTTGGTCCCTACTGTATATTCCTTGCCAAACACAATTCCATTCTTGGGGGACTTAGGAATTCCACAGGAGAGGGCTGACCAGAAGAGGAAAACAGAAGCTGCTGGGTTCTGCCAGGTTTAGTCCCTAAGGGTGTCTCTGCTTTCCCCTCCCAGATCATACAGATAAGGCAGGTATGTATCCTACAAATAAGAGGTGTCAAACATGCAACCCAGAGGTCATTTTCAACCCACAACTCTTCTCATTGTGACCAGAGCCATATCTGGTCTTGGAAAATCAACAAAATAAAGACAAGTACAATAGGGCTCAGATAATGTTAATTTGTAGTTTTCTAAATCAGTATGTTGACTGCAGGAATCCTTATCTATAAGTGAGTGGCCCCTATTTCTATTTGAATTGACATCTCTGCTCTAGACTGACTGGAAGGTAGGGCTGTCCTGCTGCCATTGGGGGAAAGATACATAGCCTTAAGTGAAGCTCTCCTGGAATTGAGAGCCTTTGGTATTCAAAAATAATATTAGGATAAACAAGGCAAAAACCTGCTCAAAAAAAAATCCATTCCTACAGGCAAAGGATGCTGTAAACCTTAAGTGCTACAGAAACAATCTATTTTCAACATTATTATTGTTGTTCATAAGAAATAGAAATCTCAAGATCCTTGATATTTCATTTTAAAACCAGATAAAAAGCATCTGCTCACAAAGAACTATGGTAAGGTTGGTCATTTCCACTGGTCATATATTATACTTAAGTTGGCAGTTAATTATGATTTACTGACCAGTTTTTACCAGATGACTCCTTTGCTTTCTCTCCATATATCCAATACTTTTTCACATTTATTAAGTGACTACTATGTATCAGGCATTGTGCTTTATGAATCAACATGCTCATCAACATAATGCTTTTAATTGTTACTATTTGTCCTTTTTCGGCAAAGGAAAATGCCTGAAACAATCTTAAGAAAGATTTTTTTGAGTGACTAATAATTTGGAAGAACAAATGTGGGAAGCAACATTGGCATTTTGTATCAGTTTTATCATTTATCACACTAATTTGGAACTGTTGCAATGATGTCTCAGTTTTTCATCTGTAGCTTAAGATAATAGCTGCCAGACAATTGATGTAAAATATTGCCTAGTATTCATATAATAGGGATTTTGATTCCATGGTTAGCCTATAACTAGTAGTTTATTGCACTAGCTCTGAACATAAGAACAATCACAAAAATAACAACATAGTTTTAATATGTGATTCAAAATGTTCATTCCCATTGCTTTTTAAATCTGTGCTAAGAAACATAAAATAAAGATTTTTTTAAATTAAAAAAAATCCATTTATTCACTTCAGCATTCAATACACATTAAGTGCCCACATTGGGCAGGAAAAATATTGTATTAGATACTCAGGAAATTAAAGTTAAATATAAACAAATTAAATTAAATTAAATACACAAAATTAAATATAATAAAATTCCTGTCCTTAAACAACTAGTATAGGGGAAAACACACACACACACACACACACACACACACACACACACACCAAGACATAATAAATACATAAAAATAGCACAATGTATTATGCCATCTCTGAAAAAGAAAAGATCTTGTCTAACTAAAGAAGTGGAGGAGATTAGGTTGCATGGAAAGAAGCAGTATTAAAACTGATCTTGACATACAGGCAACATTTTAATAGAAATCAATGAAAAATGTAGTCTAGACATAAAGAACAATGTAAGCAAGATATGGAGGTGGAACAAAAGCTCTAGCTTTTTCCTCGGCCCTTCCTAACAATTCAATCTTTTGTATTTTCTGTATCAAACATGATACTTACCCTTTAATAATCTGGTTCTACAGAAAGTTGCCACTTAATTTTTATTCTATTTCTTGCTCTACTCATCATTATGTGCTAACATCAAAATATTTTGTTCCCCAAGGCTAAAGCCCAGCAAACAGGCTGTGCCATGAGTTTGGTATAACAACAATCCTTTGTACACCAGATGATCTCGCCCTCTGGCAAAGTGTATTGCTTTGACCAGCACTCAATATTCAATGAGAGAGGTCCCTCTACTTCGCAGGCACCTGAAAGCCAGAAGCAGGTGATCCATCACATCTTTTGACTTGTTTCTAGTAACTTCTTGTAAAGCAAATCAGGTACTGCCACAGTAACTCTAGTTCTATACTCCACAAGGCTCAACAATTCTTAAGATTTGACACAATCAACCTGGAGACTGTTCCCACGGGACTGTTTCCCACAGAAATGCTTGCAGTGTCCATGCATTGTCCACTGCCATGAGCACCCCTAAGAATAACTGTGTCATGATCCAGTCTACTTGTGGTTTTTCATGTATATAAGCTCTAGCTTTGCCCTAACATGTTAAGCCCTCTTTCTCAAGACAACTTCCATTTGCAAGCAATTTCCTCACTTCAATTAAACTTCTGTTTGACCCCTGACTCTCTTATTTTCATCTGCTCTGTTCAGCTCTAGCCACTCACAGGTTAGAGTCCGGTTCCAGTCTTGTTGACACTACTTAATTAAGGACCAAATCTCCATGTTCCTCTTTATGAGGTAGTTTCAGAAGAAAGTCAGTTCTCTAGACAAAGCCATTTGGAAGATCCTTTTTAAAATCCCATCAATGGCTTAAACACCTTTTAAAAGTTATTTTTTCTCCATTTATATTTTAAATGCTCTAAAAGCAGGTCAACAAAGTATCAATTACTGGAATAGATATGAGGGTTATATCTCTTTCAGGCTCTTTCTTCATTTATAGATATTATTCCCTGAAATGAATCATTGTAAGATAGATGTTTCTGTAAATTAAACTTTGTCCTGCTTATTTGTGTAGAAAAGAAAAAGTGAGAAGGAAGTGGTATATGAAGTTCTTGGTATAAGTTTTTAAAAGTGTCATGGACTAGTTGCATCTTTTATAAAGAATGCAAGGTCTTGCCAGACTTTCTTTATCAGGATCCATAACGAGACAACAAGGTAAGAACAGGCAAAAAAAAACTAAAAGAACTAAAAGATTGGTAAAGAGTAATTTAACAATGTTCATTTGTTATTCATATTCCTTAAGTCTGACAATGAGCAACTCTTTCTGAAGTCTGAATAAACTGAAGTAAAAGAAGAATGAAGGGGTCCCATAGTGTACTTTTCCATTTGATGATGCCCTATTTGTAGCTAATCTTTGAACTCATAATCCATTAGTTCCTTACAAAGCATCTCCTTGATGCCTACAAATATGTCACATCTCCCCTATTTTAAACACACACACACATATACACATACTAACATACACACACAATACACACATATACACATGCAAGCAAACCTTTCTTGATTCTATCATTCGCTTGAGCTACCATTTCATCTCTGATCCCTTTCAAAGCCAAACTCTTGGAAAAAAGTTTTTTGTATTTGTTACTTCTTTTCTTTAATTTCTTATTCTTCTATTCCTTATATAATTTGCCTTTTAACCCAATTGCTAAATTAAAACTTCATTCTCCAAGGTTACCAAAGATCTTTCTCTTTTTAAAAATTCTGAATTTAATAAGCTTTTAAAGAAACTATTTTCATCAACAGAGCAATTCATACCTTTTACTCAAAAAATATACATAATAAATTCTACTTTCTACTTTTAAACTATTCTACTATTCTTGTCTGTGATTCCTTCATTCCTCTTCTGTGCATTAAAAAATGCTATAATTGGGAGATAATTATTATTGCTCTCCCACTTCCTCTGCTCATTAACCTAGAGAAAAGAAAGAAAACTCTTTAACAAAACAAAGCTGAACATTGACTATGTGCAAAAATGTATGTCCTTGTACCTTTTATTACATCTTTATTAAAAGGTAATTAAAATGCTTCATCATCAGTGTTCTGATGACAAGGCTAGTTAACTGCCTTGATCAGAGTTCTTAAGTTTTTTAATTGTTTTTCTTTATAATGTTGTCCTTGTATAAACTATCCTGGTTCTGCTCACTTCATGTTGTGCCAATTCAGACTACCCAGAATTCTCTTACATCATTATTTGAGTCATTTCTTACGGCCAGCATAGTAATATTCCATTCCATTTTATATTTACATAACAATATTTTGGTCAGCCAATTTTCCAGTTGTCTAAGAGACAATTCAAGACACTCCTTACATGCTAGTTATTTTCTTTTGGTACTCTCTTCATAGTCAGGAAGTTTGCTTTGCTTGTGACTATTTCTTCTTCAGAATTATCCTACATCACAACCCCTATTCCCATGTTCAACTTTTCCTTGTTGAATTTGATGCATTTAAATATCCAATTGGTTTTGTACCCATACATGTATATGTATGTATGTAATCAAACTTCCTTTGAGATAAAAGTTGGTTTCAGCTAATATTTACTTTCCCTACTCCTTCCTTCATGTCCACTTATTCTTCACACATTAAAATAGCAAGTTATTAAAATAGCAAGTTTCATGTCCTTCTTCCTTTTTTCCTCATATGTTCACTTATTTTTCACACATTCCCAATTATGAAAATAGGAAGTTTCATGTCCTTCTTCCTCTTTTCCTCACTAGTATATTTATTCTCAAACTTACTTTTTTTCTCTTTACTACAACCTCAGTCTAGAATCATTACATCCCCAGGATCTGTTTTTCTTATTTAATTCCCTTAATAATCTTTGAAGATATTAAGATTCTGAAGGGACACTTCTTTCTTCTCCTCTATTAGAATGTTATAATCATATTATTAATACAGTTCCTTTCAATTGCACAAAGAGGTTTGATTTTTTGGTTTTCTATGGACTGTTATGTTTGCATTTCAAAATTCTATATTTAATTTTGGTCTTTTCATCAGAAATGCAAGTCCTTTATTCCATTAAATAAGTCACCTTTTTCCTGTAGGATTGTAATCATTTCTGAGAGAAAAGTTACTCTTGGTTAAAAGTCTATTTTTTGCCTTTTGGGATATTATATTTCAACATTGTTTCCCATTTTTAAGAAGATGTTACCACAGTTGATGTGTGGCCCTCACTGCAGCCCCTTGGCACTTGAACTGATTCTTTCTGGATGCCTACAATATTTTTCCTCTGATGTGTAGCTCTCAAGTTTGGCTATGATATTTCTGAGGCTTTTCCTCTTGTCTTTAGTAGAAGCTTTCAGATATCAGATATCAGATAGTGATCTTGACTATTGTTGCTTAGTATTATAACTGTTTGGCTATGACAGTCTTGGATCTTTCCATTTTGGTGTTTCTTTTAGGCAATAATCTGTGAATTCTATCTATACTTTGCTCTCTGGTCTAACAATTTCTATTCTGATTAATTTGATTAGATTTATTTCTGACAAGGTCCAGGAATTTTCTAAACTCATGTTTTTCAGGCAATCCTTAAATTATCTTTCTTTGACATGTTTCTGAGGTCAGTTGTTTATAACATCTAACAGCTTAAATTTCCTCTATTTGTTTCAATCTTTTTGATTTTATTCTAATATTTTTGCTGTCTCATGAAGTCATTGATTTGTTTGATCTATTCTAATTTTTATGGATTCTTTTCCCTAGATGAGATTTATTACCCCTAAGCTTTTCATTCCTTTTCAAATTTTTTTTCCTTGTGGGCTTTTAGCTCATATTTTATCTCTTGAATATTTTATCTCTTGATTTGTTTTGTCTAGGTATTCATGTAGTCCTTGTAAAAAATGATTTTTCCCCTTTGAACCTCTGCTTATAGTTGTTATGGAATTAGATTTGCAGTAATTTTCAATAGTGGATGGTGTGGAGATTTTTTTTAAACTTCCTCAGATCTCCAAATTTAGTTTTTTTTTTTTTTTTTTTTTTTTTTGTCAGGGCTAGGTTCCACCCTGTCACACTTTTGGATTGGCTGATTTGTTCTTATTCTTTATCCTCTGAGTTCTCATGATGACTTCCTCTTCTTGGCATTTGGCTCACTTGAATCTTTGGGGGTTTGAGCCTGAATCTTCAAGGAATCTCAAGATATTGTTTTAGGGATTCCAGAACTCCTTGTCTTGTGCAATCTTGGTCTGAATATAAGGACATCATCTCTTGCTACCTCAGAACACAGAGCTTTGCAGTATGCATTTGTCTTTTTTTCCTGGTTCCATTGAAGGGGAGGGGGCTGAGAGACACTGATGACACCATTGACTATTACCTATGAGTTTCTGGATGCTTTTTTACAGTTGCGGGGCAGAAGTCATTATACTTTCCTACTCCATTTAAAAAAAAAAAACTTTACTTGGTTTGGTGTGAATCTCAGGGCTTTGCTGAACTTGATATGGAAAAGCTGTGTCATCTGCCTTTGGTTTAGAAAACAATCTTCATCTATGAATTCAATTTTTAGATCTAATGACTTTTTTTTCTTTTTTATTCTTCATTTCTGTAGCATTCATCAATATTGACTGTCCCATTTTTTTACCTTCTACATGCAATTTTTCTGGGTCATCATTTATGTTCCATAACCTATATGTGATTTTTAAAGTCTTTCACAAACTAGTTTCAATTGCTCTTTCTGGCCTGACTTTACCTTATTCCCTGCTTCATTCACTCAACATTCCAGACAAATTGGTCTATTTGCTATTTTTTATGACATTCCATCTATCTCCCACCTCCATCCACCTCCCACTCATCATATCCATCCTTCTTGGAATCCCTTTATATCTTTTCCAGGCCAAGTTCAACTATAAACTCCAATCCTATTTTTTTTAGTTGATAATGTTCTTCACTAACTCCATCATGAAATTCATTTACATTTCCTTTTCATATATTTTGTATGTATTCATTTATGTCAGATTGTTCCCTCCAACAAAATAGAAGTTCCTTGAAGGAGGGCAAGATATTATATTTGTTTGAATCTGAAGTGACCATTATAGTTATTAGTATGTAGGAAGTACTTAATGCATGCTTATTTTCTTGAAATGGAGCTAAAAGAGTGAATGGGCAGGATAAAGAGACTCAAGGAATCTATACCTGTGGTATACAGCAAAAGTAAGTGGTTCAGAAAAAGATTTAACTTATTACCGTGGCTGAATGGCATTATGCTTTGATCACTGATTTAGTAAATATTTCATAAGTGCTTATAAGTACAAAACACATTATTAATATTATTAACACAGAGACACAAAATAAAATCATTTTGGCCCTGAAGAAATTAAATTCTATTGAGACAAACTAAATGTGATGATGTCACAAATAATTCCTGTGACAAGGGGTATTAGTGACTGGTGAAGATCAAAATAGACATTCTGTAGGAGGCAACATTTGGATTGAGCCAGGGAAGAGATTAGAGATTCTATGATGCAGTGCATTACCAATATGGGAGGGTGATCCTTTTGAAGGACAACTGTTAATTCCCCCTTCTTCTTATTGCTGTGACTTGAAGTCCATTGTATTTAGGATTCTTGAATATATCATCATTGTCTATGACTTTGCTCCCTGGTGTTTTACTTTATGCCTTCAGGTTTCCTTGTGATAAATACAAATTGTTTCTGGTCTATGAGGGGTTTTCTTGCTCTAAATTAAGATCCATACATTTAAGGATTGGTACTGCCCCAAATTGATTTTTCTATCACTAATTTCTTCTGTGGAATGAAACTCTACATCATCAATTGTTTACTAAAAGACACCATCCAAATGAGGTATCAATATTTCTTGTATGATTGACAACACAACTTAATACATCCAAAGCAGAACTCATCTCCTCTCCAATACTAATCTGGCCTTCCTCCAAATCTTCCTATTTCTGTTGGTAGAAAATTCCAGTAACTCATATTAATAACTCCAAGCATCATTGATTCTTCCTTTCCTCTCATCACCCATAATCAGGTACCAAATCCTATGTATTATACTACTACAATATTTCTTAGATGGACTATTGCACAAGATTTCTACTTTTTATCCTACAGAAAAGCTTCCAAAATTTTTCTCCCTAAAACATAGATTTTACCATAATATTCCCCTGTTCAAAAATCTTCAGTGCCTCCCTAGTTGTTGCCTTGAGAAAAACATGTAAACTTTTCTGGTTGGAATATAAAATTCTTCATGATCTCATTCTAATCAAATTTCTGTAGTATTTTTTCTCTTTTCTATTTTTAAAAGTATGTTTTTATTGATATTTTCCTTTTTCTTATATAACTAAGCTAGCCCATTGATTTTTCCCCTTATTCCTTTTCAGAGAGCTATTCTATATGACAAATAAAATTTTTTCAAAGTGGGAAAGAAAAAAAAATCAGTGCAACTGAAAAATACATTGAAAAAGTCAGAAAATATGGGGAATATGTGACCCACCTCGACAAAAGGGTGAATTTGGGGGAGGTCTTTTCATCTTTTCATTTGAGTCCCGATGATTTTTATAATTTTGTTATATTTACTTTTGTCTTTTTCTGTGGTGTTGTTCTTTCCATTTCCATTATTATAGTTATTGTGTATGTTCTTCTTGTCTCTGCTTAGTTCATTTTGCATTAGTTTACATAGATTTTTCATGCTTCTCTATATTCATTATATGTAATTTCTATTTATAATTCACTAATATTCCATTACATTCATGTACCATTTTTTGTTTAGCCATTCCCTAATTGATAAGCACCTACTTTATTTCTAATTCCTAGTTATCACAAAATGTGCTGCTATAAATATTTTGGAATCTATATAAAGACTATTTTTCTTTTTAATGGCTTCTGTACAGTATGAATGAAGGTTCTGGCTCGAAGGCTGTTGATATTTTTGTCAGTTTATTGACATAATTCTCAATTACTTTCCAAAATGGTTGTACTATTGTACAGTTTCACCAACAACATATTAGTGTCGCTATCATCCCATAATCTCTCCAATATTAATTGTGGCTATTTTCCCAAATTTTCACAGTGTAAAGTGAAATTGGAGGGTTGTTTTTATTTGTGTTTCTTCTATTATTAGTGATTTGAATCATTCTTTCATAAGGTTATGGATATTTTGTAGTTCTTTTGAGAACTGGTAGATAATATGCTTTAACCATTTATCTACAGAATGACTATTAATCATATATTTTTCATTAATTTCTTACATATCTAGGATACTAAACCCTTATCACAGAATTATGATACAAAGATTTTTTCCCCATCTGAACAGTTCCCTTCTTATCCTGGGTACATTTATATTTTCTGTACAGAGGCATTTCAGTTTGAAGCTTCCTCTTCTGCTGTAAACATAGTATTATGTTCCTTCAGTTATTTTATTTTAATATTTTTAAAGTGGTTCTGTCCCCACTGGTCCTCTTTGCTTCCCTGCAGAACTCCTCTTTTTTTTTTTTTGCTAAGACAATTGGAGTTAAGTGACTTGCCCAGGGTCACATAGTAAGGAAGTGTTAAGTGTCTGAGACCAGATTTGAACTCAGGTCCTCCTCACTTCAGGGCTGATGCTCTATCCACTGTGCCACCTAGCTGCCCCAGAGCTTCTCTTCTTGATTCATATCCCTTTCTACTTAGGGCTTTTTAATTGGCTCCTTTTTATCTCCTGTTTTTCTCTGGTTATATATGTCTTTCTCCTTTTATTTTCTCTCAGCAATGTAGATTATCCCTGTTTTCCTTTCCTTTACCTAGTCCTGCTGCTTAGTTTTTAAGTTTCACTTTTACTTTAAAAATGATTTATCTAACTCTCATAACTATCTACTTTTTCTGTTTACTCTAGACCCTCATTTTCTGATTCATGACTCCTATAATAATTTGGTTTCTTCCACTGTGTTCTTCATACAATCTAAGCTTCCAAGGTATCCATTTTAGGCTTTCTCCTCTTAGTGCTTTCTAACATAGCCTTGGAGAGCTTCCCCATGAATTTTTCTTTTCCATTTTGCCTCACTTTCAAAATAATGTTAAATATTTTAATTATTATAGAGGCTACTGCCACATAATAGGACTGCTTCCCTTTTATATCCCTGACTATGCAGCTCACCACTGATCTATACTTTCTCTTGTTGACCTTACTTTTCCCTTTTTCTACATGAGTCTGGAAATCTCCTTCCTGTGTCCACGCTCTCCTATTCCTCCCAATGGTAGCTGCCCTTCAGTCCTCCAACCAATGAAGACAAGTAGACTTTTTAAGCACCAAATCCCCCAGGTATACAGTGAAAAGTCTTCATCTCTCTTCACCAACCATTTGTTCTCACCCATAGAAGCATTCATCAGTGGAATCCCCCCTACCTACAAAGTAAAGCCTCTTTCCACCCTTCCACTTTTCAATCTTTCCACACCCTCCTCATCATCTACCCTTCTGTAAGCTCTTCTCTTTCTGAGACCACAGAGATCATTCTACCCTCTTTGCTAGCTCTTGATTTGACCCTTATGCACAATTCAGTCTTTTCTATTTCTCTGCTCCCCTCCCTCTCTCTTGTGAAATAATTTCACGAAAGAAGTCTTCACTTTTAGGCAGGTTGTACTCAGGTTTTGTACATAATACCCCCTTTTTACTTTTATTTTTACCAGATTTCCATGTTTGCCACTATTTCCCTGTGTACATTTAGAAAGAAATCTCTTACTAGTCTCTCTGCTTTATTCACTCCTCCTGAGTTACTATTGTTTGGTGTGTTTAGGAGACAAATAATCCCTGCAGCACTAGTTTTCATTATAAAAATATTTTAAAGTTTTCATTATTATTTGGGGGTTATATGGTTAAACTCAGATATGTAGGACAAACCACCCTGTTCCTGAGT
Organism: Myrmecobius fasciatus; assembly: GCA_023553655.1. Lineage (NCBI taxonomy): Eukaryota > Metazoa > Chordata > Mammalia > Dasyuromorphia > Myrmecobiidae > Myrmecobius > Myrmecobius fasciatus. The sequence goes on along the minus strand of JAJPUD010002809.1, from coordinate 47,474 downwards.
ATCTTGAATTCCACTATTCTTTGAAATACATTATTCCATTCCTTCCTCCCTTTGATAGTGCAGAATAGTCTTATATTACTTGAATGTCTTTTCTTTTATATTAGTTATCTTTAATTGAAATGTTTGCATAGGTCATGTCAAGTTCAAAGATTACAAATAACATTTTAATGGCTTTGATAACATGATTCCCATGTAGGAATATAAATAGTTTAACCTTATAGAATACTTTATGATTTCCCTTTCCTGTCAATTTTTTTATTCAATTCTGTTCTTTTCATCAGGAATGTCTAAATATCTTCCATTTTGTTGAATATAAATCTTTTCCCTGAAGGATTATACTCAGTTTTGCTGGACAGATGATTCTTAGGTATAATTCTAGCTCTTTTGCCTTCTAGGATATCATATTCCAAGCCTTCTGATCCTTTAATATAGAAGCTACTCCTATCCCTGTTGCCAGCTGAGGGATCTCTGTAAATCTCTGATTTATTTTCAAGTCCCTTTACCTTTATGGGCTGAGAGGTCAGGAAACTGCTGTTGGCATGAATTCAGTCACCCCAAGGCCTGTTTCTTGTTTGTTGGGGTCTTGTCTATGCTGGTATGGCTGTAATAAGTTCCTTTAGAATAAGTTCCTTCTAGAAAAGACTTTTCCTGTTGACGTAAGTTGTCTTGGGATAGAAAATTGTACATTCATCTTTTTCCTGGGTTCTACCAAAATAGAATTTGTTTAGGGTCATTATTTAAAAATACTTGAAGGGGTTTGGTGAAGAAGTCAGGTGACTCACTGCTTTAATTCTACATCTTATCTCTGTCTCCATGTTTAGTATATTTTGCTAGCCTAATGAACACATTTTCTTTTGTCATTGCTTTTTGCCTTCTTCTAGATTGTCCTTTAATTTTGTATCTTACATGCCCATTTTAATATTCTTTTTTTTGTTTCTTTAGTGAGGTTTTGCCATTGAAGATTCAAGTTTTTCTATTCCGTTCATAAATTTTGCTTTGAAGGGCATAATTCTGGTCTTATAATTTTTATTTTATTATTATTATTTGCTTTATGAATCATGTTGAGGGAGAAAAATCAGAGCAAAAGGGAAAATCCATTAGAGAGATTAAAAAAAACAGGAAAAAGATATGATAATTTATATTCAGTCCCCTTACTTTTCTTTTTTGGAGGCAGATGGCATTTTCTGTCCAAAGTCTATTGGGATTGCTTTGGATCATGGAGCCACTGAGAAGGGACATGCCTTTCATAGTTGATCATCACATATTCTTGTGTTATTGTGTACCATATATTCCTGGTTCTGCTTGTTTTGCTCAGCATCAGTTCATGTATATCTTTCCAGGCCTTTCTAAAATTAGCTTATTCATCATTTTTATAGAACAATAATATCCTATTACTTTCATATACCACAACGTGTTCAGCAATTCCCCAATCAATGGGCATTTACTCATTTTACAATTCTTTGCTACCACAAAAAAAGCTGCTACAAACATTTTTGCACATGTGGGTGCTTTCCCCTCTTTTATGATTTCCTTGGAATATAGACCTAGTAAGGGCACTGCTAAGTGAAAGAGTATGTGAAAAGGCATGCACAGTTTTATAGGCCTTTGGGCATAGTTCCAGATTGCTCTCCACAATGGCTGGATCATTTCACAACTAGACCAACAAGGCTTTTTTTTTTTTTTTTTTTTTTAAGTATCCCAATTTTCCCACATCCTTTCCAACATTTATCATTATCTTTTCCTGTCATCTTAGCCAATCTAAGAGATATGAGGTGGTATCTCAGAGTTGTTTTAATTTGTATTTCTCTAATCAATAGTGATTTAGAGTATTTTTTTTCATATTACTATAGATAGTATTAATTTCATCATTTGAAAATTGTTCATATCCTTTGACACTTTATGAACTGGGGAATGACTTGTATTCTTATAAATTTGACCCAGTTTTTTATATATTTTAGAAGTGAGACCTTTATCAGAAATATTGGCTGTAAAGAGTTTTTCCCAGGTTTGTACTTCCCTTTTAAACTTTTGGTTTTATTAGAACAAAACCTTTTTAATTTAATGTAATCAAAGTTGTTCATTTTACCTTTCATAATGTTCTCTAGTTCTCTTTTGTTCATAAATTTCTCCCTTCTCCAAAAATCTAATGAGTAAATTATGCCTTGTCTCCTAATTTTTTTATGGTATCAACCTTTACACCCAAATCATGTATCAATTTTGACCATATTTTAGTTTGGGGTGTGAGATGTAGGTCTACACCAAGTTTCTGATGCATTTTTCTAGTTTTCCCAGCAATGATTGTCAAGTAGTGAGTTCTTAATGCAGAAATTGGAATTTGGGTATTTATCAAGTATTAGATTGCTATAGCTCTTTATTATTGTGTCATGTGTATCTAATTTATTCCATTAATTCACCACTCTATTTCTTAGCCAGTACCAAATGGTTTTGATGACTATTGCTTTATAATATAGTTTTAGGTTTGGTACTGCTAAGCCATCATCTTTGTATTTTTTTTTTTCATTAATTCCCTGGATAGTCCTGAACTTGTGTTCTTCCAGATGAATTTTGCTATTATTTTTTTCTAGTTCTATAAAATAATGTTTTGGCAATTTGATTGGTATGACCCTTAACAGGTAGACCAATTTAGGCAGAATTGTCATTTTATTATATTAGCTAAGCCTAGTTATGAACAACTGATATTTTTTCAATTGTTTAGATGTGACTTTATTTGTATGAGAAGTATTTTGTAATTATGTCTACATGGTTCTTTGGGTTGTCCTGTTAGGTAAACTTCCAAGTATTTTATTTTGTCTACAGTAATTTTAAATGGAATCTATCTCTTGCTGATGGGCTTTGTCAGTAATATATAGAAATGCTTATGATTTGTGTGGGATTATTTTATATCCTGCAGTTTTGCTAAGGTTGTGAATTGTTTCCAGTAGATTTTTGGATAACTTTCTAGGATTCTCTAAGTATGTCATTATATCATCTGCAAAGGGGGATAGTTTTATTTCCTCATTGTCTATTCTAATTCCTTTTTCTTTTCTTATTGTTAACACCAGCATTTCTAGTACAATATAGAATAATAGTGGTGAGAACGGCGTCCTTGTTTCACCCCTGATCTTATTGAGAATGCATCCAGCTTCTCTCCATTACAAACCTACTTGTAATAGGTTTTAGATAGATACTGCTTATTAAGGAAATTATCCCTATGCTCTCTTGTGTTTTTAATAGGAATGGGTACTATATTTTGTTAAAAAGCTTTTTCTGTATCTATTGAGATTATCATATGATTTCTGTTAGTTTTTTATTGATAATAGTTTTCCTGATATTAAACCAGTCCTGCATTCCTGGTATAAATTCCAGTTGGTTATAGTTTATTATCCTGCTGATAAGTTGCTATAATCTTTTTCCTAATATTTTATTAAAAATTTTTGCATTGGGGCAGCTAGGTGGCACAGTGGATAGTGTACCAGCCCTGAAGTCAGGAGGACCTGAGTTCAAATCTAGTCTCAGACACTTAACACTTCCTAGCTGTGTGATCCTGGGCAAGTCACTTAACCCCAATTGCCTCAGGCAAAAAAAATTCAAGTTAAAAATTTTGCAACAATATTCACTATGGAGATTGTTCTGTAACTTTCTCTGTTTTTACTCTTCCTGGTTTAGGTATCAGTAGCATATTTGTGTCACAGAAGAAATTTGGCAGTATTTTTTATGTACCTATTTTTCTTTTTTTTTTGCTGAGGCAATTGGGGTTATGTATCTATTTTTCTAAATAATTTATATTGTACTAGAATTGTTCTTTAAATGTTTGGTTGAATTCACTTGTGAATCCATCTGGTCCTAGAGATTTTTTCTTTTTTCTTTTTTTTTTTTTAGTTAAAACTTTTTATTTGCAAAACATATGTATGTTTAACCTTTACAACATTAACCTTTACAAAGCTTTCTGTTACAAATTTTTCCCCTCTACTCCCCACCCCTCCCGTAGATGGCAGGATAACCACTACATGTTAATTATGTTAAAATACTTGACAAATCGAATATATGTATACATATTTCCACACTTATCATTTTTGTGCAAGAAAAAATCTTATCTACAAGAAAGAAAAATCAGAAAAAGGAAACACAATGCAAGCAAATATCATTAAAGAGCATGAAAATGTTATGTTGTGGTTCACATTTCACATCCCTCTGTCTGGGCGTATATGGCTTTTTTCACTGAACAATTAGAACTGATTTGAAACATTTCATTGTTGAAGAGAGCCATGACCATTAGAACTGATCATCATATAATGTTGTTGTTGCCATGTATAATGATCTCCTGGTTCTGCTCATTTCACTCAGCATCAGTTCATGCAAGTCTCTCCAGGCCTCTCTGAAATCATCCTGCTGGTCGTTTCTCACAGAACAATAATATTCCATAACATTCATATACCATAATTTGTTCATCCATTCTCTAATTGATGGGCATCCATTCAGTTCTGGAGATTTTTCTTAAGGAGTTCATTAATGATGTGTTCAATTTCTTTTTGTTAAATGTGACTATTTAAGTAATTTAGTTCTTCTGTTAACCTAGCAATTTATATTTTTGTAAATATTCATCCATTTCAGTTAGATTGTCAGACTTGCTGCCATATAGTTGTGTAAAAATAGTTCCTAATTATTGCTTTAGTTTCTTTTTCATTCATGGTAAATTTATCCTCATTTTTGAGGCTAGTGGTTTGCTTTCTTTCATTTTTTTGATCAAATTAACCAAAAATTTATCTATTTTGTTGGCTTTTTCATAAAACCAACTCTTAATTTTTTTATTAGTTCAATAGTTTTCATAGTTTCCATTTTATTAATTTCTCCTTTGAATTTAAGAATCTCCAATTTTATATTTAATTGGAGATTTTTAATTTGTTCTTTTTCTAGCTTTTTTTAGTTGCATGCCTAATTCACCAATCTCGTCTTTCTCTATGTTAATCATGAAGCTATTTAGACATACAAAATTTCCCCCAAGAACTGCTTTGGCTGCATCCTTTAGGTTTTGGAATGTTGTCTCATTGCTGTCATTCTCTTGAATGAGATTATGGACTGTTTTTGTGATTTGTTGTTTGACCCATTCATTATTTAGAATTAAATTATTTAATTTCTGATTGGGTTTTTAGTCTATCTTTCCTTGGCCCTTTACTGAATATAATTTTTTATTGTATTGTGGTCCAAAAAGGAAATGTTTACTACTTCTGCCTTTCTGCCTTTGTTTGTGAGGTTTTTATGCCCTCATATATGGTCAATTTTTGTGTAGGTGCTATGTACTACTGAGAAAAAGATGAATTCCTTTCTGTCTCTATTAAATTTTCTCCAGAGGTCTATCATATTTAGGTTTTCTGTGGTCTTATCAACCTCCCTAGTATCTTTCTTTATATTTTGTGGTTAGATTTGTCTAATTCCAAGAGGGGAAGGTTGAGGTCCCCCACTAGAATAGTTTTTCTGTCTATTTCTTCCTGTAACAGGTTTAAAATTTTCTCTAGGCATTTGCCTGCTCTACCAATTGGTACATATACATTTAACATCATTACTACTTCATTATTTATGGTAGCCTTTATCAAAATGTACTTTTCTTCCTTATCTCTTTTAATAATATTTATTTTTACTTTTGCTTTATCTGAGTTCAGAATTGCTATTCCTGCTTTTTTTACTTCAACTGAAGCATAATAATTCTATTCCAGCCTTACTCTGTATGTGCCTCTCTGTGTCCAACATATCGTAGGAATCTATTTTTTAAATCCACTCTGCTATTTGCTTCCATTTTTATAGGAGAATTCATCCCATTCACATTCACAGTTAAAATGACTAGTTCTGCATTTCCCTCCATCCTATTTTGTCCCCTGTTTATCCTTTAGTTCTCTTTCCACCCTGTACTTAGGCATATCTTTTTTATCCACCCTACTCACTACCTTATCTCCTACTATCCCTCCCCCTTTTTTTAGTAATTTTTTTAAAGCTTAACATTACCTTATCCTTTTATCAGCCCTTTTTCCCTTCTCTTACCTTTTTCCCCAGTGTTTTTGTTCTCCCTTCTATCCTGTCCCTTGCTTTTCTTTCCTTTTTCTCCTCCTACTTCTTTCTAAGGTTAGATAAATTTCTATACCCAACTGTATGATTAAGTTATTCTCTCTTAAAGCCAAAACTGATGAGATCAAGCTTCAGACAATGCTCATCTTCCTCCTTTCTTTCCCTGGATTGTAATAGGTCTTTTGAACCTATTCATATGAACTAATTTTATTCTTACACCTCCCTCTTTTTTCCAGTACATCCCTTAGTGTATTTTTCTTTGATGTCATCACTTAAGAGTCCATTCACAAGCACACTCTCTGTCCATGTGAAGCTCCCCTCTGTCTTCCCCAGTGACAGATACAGTTCTCAAGACTTATATTGTTTTCCCATATAGGGATGTAACCAGTTCAACCATTAAATAAGACATATTTTCCCCCGTGTACCTTTCTGTGGTTCTCTTGAGTCCTGTATTTGAAGATTAAGTTTTCTGTTTAATTATGTTTTTTAAAAATAAAAATGATTGGATATTTTAACATATTTAACATATAGTGGACTTCCTGCCATCTAGGGGAGGGGTGAGGGGAAGGAGGGGAAAATTTGGAACAGAAGGTTTTGCAAGGGTCAGTGTTGAAAAATTACCCATGCACATGTTTTGTAAATAAGAAGGTTTAATAATTTTTTTTTAAATAGAAAAGATTGAATAGAAATGATTACTTCACTGAAACTCCATTGCCACACCTGAAGAGTGATGCTAAGTCTCATTGGGTAGTTAATTCTTGGTTGTAAGCCCAATTTCTTTGTTTTCTGGAATATGGCATTCCAGTCTCTCCAGTCTTTTATTGCAATAGCTGCATGATCCTGGGTAATCCTGACTGTTGTTCCTTGATATATGATTTTTTCAGTCTGGTAGCTTGCAGTACTTCTTCCTTGAGATTGTAGTTTTGTAGTTTTGCAATGATGTTCCTAATGGTTTTTTTGTGGGATCTCTTTCCAGAGATGATTGATGGATTCTTTCAATGAGTATTTTCCCTTCTGTTTCTACTATTTCAGGGCAGCTTTCCTTAATGACCCCTTGTAGAATGCTATACAGGATCTTTTTTGTGTCATGGCCTTCAGACAAGCCAATAATTTTTAAATTGTCTCTTCTGGATCTATTTTCCAGATTGCCTGTTTTTTCAATGAGGTACTTTACAGTTTCTTCCATTTTTTTCATTCACTCCAGTGAGACCAACCTTTCTGGAAGTTTTTTCATTCTATCTTGAGCTGCAGAGTGGTTTCATTCCATCAGACTCTGTCCAGAGATTTGTTTTCATGTGGTTTTCAAGAGAAACTGGGAGAATTTGAGCAGCTCCCTAGCTTTACTTCCCCATATTGACTCCACCCCGAGAAGTCCCTTTTTTTAAAAATTATAGGACTAGCATGTTGTGGTTCCATGCATTCCTTAAATTCTAAAAAGTTCTCTTTTTTCAATTGTTGAATTTAGTCATAGATATTTAAATTCCTTTATTAGCTCTAGACACCATATTTCTTTTTACTGTTACTGTTTTTCCTGTTGATTTTTATCTGTATTCAAGGCCTATTAGTTTTATTCTTCCTGAAATCTTTGATAGTTTCAGTCTTTTTTTCTCCTTTATTTTCCTTATCAGTCACTTCCTGACTCCCTCCTCTTTGCAGTTTTCTCATCTTCACCTCAAATTCTAGAATTTCCTTAATGTCTCAATTCAGCTGTGACCTATAATGCCCTTTTTTTAGTTATTTCCCCAATTTCTACTGCTCTATCCCTACAAAAGTTACTTTGTATTTACCATCCATGTTATATATGCTCCCCAACCTTTGCAGTATACAATAAGCTCCCTAATGACACCAAATTTTTTCCATTAAGTTCTCAGCATCTATTCACCTGTAGGTTCTTGAGGAGTTACTTGATTTGTTGGGTTCTCTATTTCCTCATTTGTAAAATTAGAGGGTTGAACTGAAAGATTTTCCAATCTATATAGTTCCTAAGGTCCGTATTCAGTTCTAAATCCTATCATATTATTATCTTAAAATGTTCTGTCAACTATCAAAATATCCCTGTTTTTAAAACTGAATTTGATGTATCTGAGAAATATCCCTGTTAATAGTTTTTTTGTTTTGTTTTGTTTTTGTTTTTTGCTTTTTGGTGAGGCAATTGAGGCCAAGTGACTTGCCCAGGGTCACACAGCTAGGGAATGTTAAGTGTCTGAGACCAGATTTAAACTCAGGTCCTCCTGACTTCAGGGCTGGTGCTCTATCCACTGCGCCACCTAGCTGCCCCCTGTTAATAGTTTTAAGGAAATAGAAGCTTATAGCCTTTGATAGACCTTGGGCAATCTTCTTAAAATTGGGTACAAGGGGTACAAGAAGAATATTGGTTGGTTCCAATGATAAGGAAACCTATAGTTTGGGCTGATACAAATCTCTAAGGAAAGATACTACAAACCATGAACCTGCTCTGTGGTGGGAACTGGGAATCTGGAGAATTGTTACCTAACCCCTGGGAGAAAGTATAAGTATGATAGTGTGTGTCTGGTTTATGATCTACTATGATTTGCCAAGTCCTTCATGGTGGGGAAGAGGAATGATAGGGAAGTTCTGTGCTCCCCAAATGGTCAGTTATCCACTATGGCAATTTGCTGAACTCAAGTACATTTTACTCTGTTATGTACACATGAACACAGAGAGAAACATATCTACATGCAGACATATACATGCATAGAGATATGCCAGTCTCCCACTTCTACAATGGTTTCTACTACTTACTACTTCCACTTAAAGTCTCTGACTGCAAATGATAGAAACAAGAAAACTTGGGACCCTGTATTCTTGGCATTGTCTTTGAAGCTATGCTATCCTTCATGTTTCCAACATATTCCCAAATCTTGCAATTTATACTTCTAAAACACCTCCAATCCATTATCCAGACTGTGGTAAATCTAATCATGTGATTCCCTTACTCAGTAACTCCTATGCCTTACTATTTTTTTTTCTAGAATAAAATATAGACACTGGATACTTTTAAAGTCTTAATCCCAACCTATCTTTCCAGCCTCATCAAAGTTACTCCCCTTCCTGTATTCTGTAATTGAGCCAAACTGTCCTCTCTGTTTGTCACATTATACTCCATCCCACAATTCTATGTTTTTCTATGGCTATATTCCATTCCTGAAATACAGAGAAGAGTATCAGGCCTTTCTCATTCCCAAATTTCTAAAGTCCCCTCTTCCTATCTACATGGCATTTAACTATTTTATGTACGTGTGCTATGTATACAGAGCGTTCCAAAAGCCATAGTATAGTTTTAAGCTGATATATAGGCTTAACTTGATATTTATGTGGCATATATTTTAGATGTAATTGTTATCTAGGGATTATTTCATTATTTATGCTTGTATCCCCAGTGAAAAGTATGATGCTTGACACATAGTAGGTACTTAATAAATAAAACATTTATTGACCAACTGATACTGTGACCCAAAAAGTATGCCCTTGTTACAACATCTAAATCTTTGGATAGACTGGATATAGATCCAGATATCAAATGAGATATCTAAGTGATCTCTCTCCCTCATTACTCAAAGGAGAAACATATTACTTATTCTGGCATGGAATCACAACCAGGCACATTTTCACCAAGTCCTGGGAAATTTCAAATCCATTTAATACAATATAAAACTATATTGTACTAGAAAGTTCTAGAAAAGAGATTTTTAAAATGAAAGACTATCTGAATGCAGATTGAAGCATACTATTTTCACTTTTTTTCATGGTTTTTCCCTTTTGTTCTGTTTCTTCTTTCATAACACGATTAAAGTGGAAATACGTTTAACATGATTGTATATGTATAACCTATATCAGATTGCTTGCAGTCTTGAGGAGAGAGAAGGGGATGAAAGGAGGGAGGGAGAAAACTTTGAAACTCAAAATCACATTTAAAAAAGAATGCTGATTTCTATTGGGCCTATATCCCAAAGAAATCATAAAGGAAGGAAAAGGCCCCACATGTGCAAGAATGTTTGTGGCAGCCCTTTTTGTAGTGGCTAGAAACTGGAAATTGAATAGATGCCCTTCAATTGGAGAATGGCTGAATAAATTATGGTATATGAATGTTATGGAATATTATTGTTCTGTAAGAAATGACCAGCAAGATGATTTCAGAGAGGCCTGGAGAGACTTACATGAACTGATGCTGAGTGAAATGAGCAGAACCAGGAGATCATTATACACGGCAACAACAGTACTATATGACGATCAATTCTGATGGACATGGCTCTCTTCAACAATGAAATGTTTCAAACCACCTCCAATTGTTCACTGAAGAAAGCCATATACACCCAGAGAGAGGGATGCGAAATGTGGACCACAACATAACATTCTCATACTCCTTGATTGATGTTTGCTTACATTGTGTTTCCTTTATCTGATATATCGTTTGTGTAGATAAGATTTTTCTTGCACACCAATGATAAGTTTGGAAATATGTATACATATATTCGATTTGCCAATATTTTAACATAATTAACATGTAGTGGATATCCTGCCATCTAGGGGAGGGGTGGGGAGTTGGGGGGAAAAATTTGTAACGGAAAGCTATGTAAGGGTTATTGTTGAAGAATTACCCACACATATGTTATGCAAATAAAATAAAAATTAAAAAAAAAAAGAATGCTGAAAACTATCTGTAATTGGAAAAATAATAAAAATACCATTTTACAAAATGGAAGACTCCAAGGTTTTGAAACAGCAAGAACATGAAAGATTAGAAGGTAGAAAGAAAATCTGGTTCAAAAGAGTTCATGCTGACAATTTTTCACATTATTGTATAGCATCATATCAAAAGCTGGTGCTGCAGAAAACAGTACTTTTGGCAGACTGGATTAGGAGACAGTTATTAAGGGAAACAAACCTGACAAGGATTGTGATAACACTTCTAATTAACATCTAATAAATGAACTCATTTTTAGTTAATGTATAAAGGGACTCAGGTGAATGTATGAGTATTCTTTTTTAGAGCTCTATATGATTTAGCAGTGATATGTCCTCTCTCTGCTATGTGTATTAATTTTGTATTCTCAACTAGATTGTAAGTTACTTGGAGGTACCAACTATGTCTTTCATTTTTCTATATCTCCCACAGTGCTTAGCACAGGGTTAAGGATATTCTAGTACTCAACATATATTGAAAAGAGCTACAAAAAACAAGCATGCAATAGGATATTCTGTCATCCCAAGTCCCTTGTTCTCACCTTGGCAGAGAGGAATGGCCTCATTCCACATGTAATAGCCCTGGGGGTGCCAGGAGCATATTGCCTTGCTGTGTCCAACCAGGCGGTAGCCGGCATTGCAATCAAAGTGGATTGACCCCCCAGGATGGGTGCTAGGCTGGCCAAGAATAGAGCCATGGAGTGGAGGGCTTGGAATACTGCAATAGGGAGCTGAAGGAAGAGACAAAAAGAGATAGAAAGTAGAACTATCTCTGAGACACAAATAAAGCGCCAGTCTCTAGGCATCCCAGCAGAAGGGCTGCTTCTCATCATCAGGTACAATCAAAGAATCGGTCAGTTACCTTAAATGAACTAATGGGTCAATTTAATCCAAACAGTAAAGCTAGTTACGCTGACATAGCCACAGTTACACTCAGCAACACAAATTAATTCAGTTCCCAAATAGCCCAGAGCAAACAGCAATTTAAATAGGTTAGTTGCAAAGTTGATTTTTTAGTGAACTCTGGATTCTTATTTGTAATGGGACAACTACAGAAGGCAGTAAGGAGAAGTAGAATGTGTGAAATCCATAGTATACTAATAATCACACTTGAGCCAATAGCTTTTGTTTCTTTCCCATCAAGATTTTCCTCAGATATACTAATGATGAACTTGTGCAGCTCCTGATTAGGGGAAGATGATCAAAAGGCAAAACATCAAAAGTTGTCTTTCACCTCCTCCTTCCCTCCTGCCTTGTCCTTGTCTAGGTCACCTTGACAGAACCTGAATAAGGATGGATTAGGAGAGATGTAAAGATCATAGTTGATGGGCTGTCATGTGGAAGAGGAATGACACTTGTACTGCTTGTTGCCAGAGGGAAGCTACAGAAAGATAGAACTATGCCTAATGAAGGGGAAAAAAATCAGAGTTGTTCAAAATTGGAATGGGTTGAATTTGTAACTACTGAGTTCCCCAAACTGTAGAACGTTTGGGAGCAGAGAATGGATAACTTAGTTTTACACAGAATTCATGATTCTGGTAGGGATTATATTTAATTATCCCTGAAGTCTCTTTCCCCTCTAAGATTGAATGATTCTTAGTGATAACACCCTCTGTTTTCCCCAGTGTTCTGACCATGCCTGATGGTAACTCTATTTCCTATCTCACTTATTAAGAATTGCAAAATTTAGGAATCAGAAGAGACCTCAGATGTTTGATTACTCCAATTAATACCTGACAAGAATACTCTCAGCACTGTACCAAATACAGTCAAAATACATACTTAAAAACACAACTATTAATAGTAACACATATGAATATGCCCATTAATTACTTGTGTAGCTTTTATTAGCTAAATACTAATTAGCTCAATTCCTGCTAAATGAATTCACTGTCTGATACATAGAAGCTGTCTGCTTGATGTAGGTTCTAAGAATTCAAAATTAAAATAATTTAAATTTATTCTTTGGAAAATCAATAAAACCTTATGCCTTTTTTGCCCCGGATCAAGAATTCACAGGTACAAAGCTGTCTCTTTTTGGTGAAAGATCTCTCAAGTTTGGAAGAAGGTAAAGTGCCTTTTTTTTTTTTGGGAGGGAGGGAAGGACAGAAAAAATGAATCAATAAAAGGCAGTAGAAAGCCTAAAGACCAAAGAGTCAGGAGCTTGAATTCAACTTCTTAAGAGTTAGTCATTGTGTAGCCAAAGACTTAACATTTTTGTATTTCTACACCAACAAATTGGTATAATAACTAAAAATAATAATCAATTTGGGGCTAATAATAACACCTATCTCACAATGTTGGGAGAAAATATATAAAAGATAATGTAAGGTGATAGATGCAAAGTACTACATATATTGGTTATTTTTTCCGTCTCAGGAATGCTTTAAGAGCCATCTCCTCACAGAATTACTTTGTCCTTACCCAGGCTACTCTCATCTTATACTTATGTACAAGAGCTTTGGAAAGGCAGACTGGCTTTAAAGAAATTAACATAGAGGAGAGAGCAGGCGAGGTCCCCTCTCCTCACCCTCCAATTCTAAAGTATCTCTTCCATATCTAGTTTTCAATCCTGAAATGAACCTAACAGTGATTTCATTTGTGTTTTTGTCTTTAAGGATTCTATTAAAATTCAAATACTTTGGGGAAAAAATACCTTTAGATATTACCAGATAATTTCTAAAAATTATCAATGCAGTTTTCTAAGCAAAGTTCAATGGATGTGAGACAGCAAAATAATAATAATAATAATAATAATAATAATGACGGGAAAGGAGATATCTAGGAATATGGTATAAGAGATATCAGGAGGGAAGGGTCATGCTGATGTCACATTTCACAAAGAAAAGGGTGAGGATGGTTCATTTATCTCAGAGGGACTCTTTCATCATTCTAGACATCCTAGTGAAAGAAGAATTCAAAAGGAAAACCCAAAGGGTTAATTTCTTGACCTGGACTTTTACTCCTATACTTACCAGCATAGCGGATCTTAAAGCCCTTCCGATTGTAAGCATGGTCAGAAGACCAACGGAGGTACACACTGTTTCCTGAGCTGGTGACAGTTAGGGGTGCTGAGTAATTCCCACTCAAGGCTATCAACAGTGGACTCTGACCTGAGGGACCTGAGGGTGACAAGGAGACATGTGCATAGTAAGGTTGCAAGAGGTATAACAGAGAGACATCTTGACTAACAGGATGAACTATCAGAAAGAAGTTGACAACTTCTTAGCCTAGTCAATGAGCTTTATATATGAGCTTTAATAGCCACTGTAGCCCTTCTGAGGGTCCTATTCTCTTTAAGCTCCTCCATTAATAAAGGAGGATTGGAACCTTAATCTAAAACAATCTATAATGAAGAGACATCTTTGAATTAGGAGTCCTTGGTTTTTGTTTTACATCAACTTGTTGATGGTTTTGCTCTTCTGTTCGATTCTGGATTTCCTCTCTAAAATTAAAAAAAAAAACAACTCGCCTTTCTTCCCTTTCAAGCCAATTGTAAGCATCACCTAAAATCCACAATGTGAAATGTTTATAAAAGTACAAAACTTAACAAACTTTATTATATAAATTGTTACATAAATATTGATCATTATAATCATCATCATATAACTCCTGGGGCATATCATTGTTCAGTACTGCTAGTCATATTTGTGATATTCATGTATCTCTTCCTCAACTTTTCAGCCTCTTAACAATGAGAGAAGGCACTTTTTATAATGTAGAAATAGGAAGTGTTAGAATTATTAATAGAAATAATGAGTTGTTTCATGGATTGCCATAGTCAAAGAAATTGTCAACTAGTAGCCATTCTACTAGTGATGAGCCTCTCCATATTTAGCAAGCTGGTCCTTGGTTCAAAGGTCAATCTGTCATTGACACTATAAAAGGGCAATACATGATGGATTCACATAAGTGTCACCACATTTTATAACATGATACATGTGCATTAAGTGGCAAAAGAGACATCACCAAGGTAATATATAATTGAAAAGAATAAAAGTCAGTGATACAGTGAGATCTAGCAATTAAAGGAAAGTCCAAAACTTGCAATGTACTGGTCCATACAAAATATTAAAAAGAAGGGTTCTAGAGCATTGAATAGAAGTTCTCTGGAAAATGAATGGAAGAAAAATGGACAAGCACAGCTCAGGATAGCAAGCTTTATAGATTATGATCTGCTTCAAGTAAGGAGTTCCCATATTTGTGAGATCAAAGATCCACTAAAGAATTACAAAGAGGAACATATTTGGAAAATTCTTCTCATTACAAAATCCTTTAGGATATGTGTAAATGAGGTACTGATTCACTTGGATAAAATACATGGTTTTAGTGGGACAAACACCTCAGGGAAAAGTTTGCTTTCACAGGGCAATCAGAGAAATAGAGAACTCCCCTCTCCTAACTGTCCCTGGAAATGCTCTGACCACTTCTCAATTGTTAAACATATGGAAATGATGAGATGACATTTCCTGCTGCCCCTACAGAGTTAAAACAAAATACTGCCTGAGACTTGGTCCTTCCTTCCAAGCTCTGAATTCTATCCCTTTCCTCTGTCCATAACCCTTATAGTAACTTACCATCAAAGATCTCAAACTCATCATACTGTTTCTCACTGAGGAAGTACTCCACTGTGAGGGAGACATTGTAGCCAGGCTCTACTCTCACCACCCATGAACAGGTTTGGAACTGGGGGTAGCTTCCTGGGTAGCTCTGACTAAGAATCACTCCCGTAGAGTCTGTCAAGAGTTCATCCATTGGGCAGCGCACTTAGTGAAAGAAAAACAAAATTATTCATAGCAAGACATGAATAACTATGAATCCTTTGTATAGTCCCAAAGCAATTAAGAGAATGGTAGGAGCTGGAGGGAAGACATGGGTGTGAGAAGCTCCCAAAGAGCTTATAATCTCATAACAGACCACAATATTCAATGTGCAATTAGTTTCCCCAAACTTATCACATATCATATCAGACAGTAATCCTTTTTATTGATGAGCTTCTCCAAATATTAGTTTTAATATGGACTTCTTCTATGGCCACAGAGTGGATCACACACTTAAACCTGTACAATCATCTGGCCAAGGATATAGTGGGTCTCACTGCATGATGGCAATATATGTTACATACAGAAGTGGAGGAAATTCCCAATCTGATAAAATTGAACATAACAGAATTTTAAAATTGGAAAAGTTCTCGAGGGAGGGCATCTTGTCCAAGACATAAATACATAAAAGAAGATCCCCTTATCATTATACTTGACAAGTGGTCCTCTAGCCTTTGCTTAAAATCCTTAAATGAGAAGGAATGCACTTCCCCTTGGGCAGCCTTGTCAGAGTAGTGAAGTATGAAATAAGTACCCATGGTAAATATTACTGCTTGCCTCAAGATTATCAAATGGTTCTTGTACCACAAAGTTTCATCAACAGCTCGACTCTCTCTACTAATGGAAAGAAACAGGGCTGCAGATTATTTACAATAGTTGCTAATTTAGAAATACCTTCTCTGTGCTTTTGGAAAGCACTACTAAAAAGTTGTTAGCAGATTTCCTTTCTTAATGATATACTGAGAGAAGGTTCATGAGAAGGCTCCTAGAAGATGCAGGCTAGCATAGGGAGTCTAGGATTAAAAATCAATTCCCTCATAATCCACTA
Organism: Myrmecobius fasciatus; assembly: GCA_023553655.1. Classification (NCBI taxonomy): domain Eukaryota; kingdom Metazoa; phylum Chordata; class Mammalia; order Dasyuromorphia; family Myrmecobiidae; genus Myrmecobius; species Myrmecobius fasciatus. The sequence continues at coordinate 31,064 of JAJPUD010002809.1, read as the reverse complement.
ACAGCAGAAGCAAATACTTAAAAGCTGTCTACATTTCAATTGCTCCTGGCCACTGGCTTTCTCTTACTTTCTCCATGTACAGCAAACATGGAATATAAGAAGTCTGCTTCTCTTTAAGCCCTTACTCAGGGTGCCTTGAGTATAGAGGCCATAGACTTGAATTTATACTTTGATCCACAATGGGCATTATTTCTAGGAGGAAGTATAGAGCTCTGCTTTGAGGAGGGACAAGCAGCAAAAACAGAGTAAAAGAAAGATTAGTTAACTTATGAGTTATACGTTATGAGAAGTTATGGCAATAAACCAGGTTGACACTTTCAAGACACATAGAGTACTTGTGTTAACAGGTAATATAATAAGTTTCTTCCTATCAGACTCAGTCCTCAGAAGAGAATTCTATTTACAGTTATGCCAAAATTAGTCAGCATTCAAAAATTTGGAACTAATAGTCAACTAGCAGCATGTTTTGATTCTCAGGAGAGAAAAGTTGAGGCTCCTTTACATTTAGAAGAAGGCCATAATCACACCTGTCTACTCACTTATAGGAAGTGGGAATTTAATCTAAGCAATTCATCAATTAAAATTTTCCATCCCCCTCTTGCTCCCATGGCAGCTAAAGAAAAGGCAGGGTAATCAGTTGTCTTCATAGACTTTTAGTTCATTGGTACTAGCAGTCAGGGGTACTTGATGAAATGAATCTAACTCTCATAAACAAGTACAGCATAGCTAATGTCTTAAATTCTATACTGAATAGACAGAGTTTGGGTTCTAAAGTCTTCACTGAGAAGCTCCAAACAAAGGCTCCTCATTCAGATTAAACCCCTAAGACTATCTCAGCATCTCCTCCTGCCAATATTCTGAATTCCTGTCATGGAGATTTCCCAGATAGGAATCTGGGTAATAGAATAATTCTTGGTAGCTACCTTCACAGGTTGGAGGTGGTCCTTCAAACTGAAGATGAGTCCCAAGTTTGCACGTCAGGATTTCACTTCCCACCAGAGAAAAACCAGGAAGGCACCTGTATCTCACAATGTCTCCTGAAAAAGAGAGAACAAGGCTTTTCTAGAGACAAAGCCAGTGAATTTTCTCATTACAGTTTAATGTAACACAGAATCTCACAGCTGAAAGAGACCTGAACTCAACTAGGTAGACCAACCCATACCTGAAGAGGAAGTCCCACCTATTACAACATCGCTGCCAAGTAAGACCCCCCAAAAGAGGGAGAATCCATAAACATCCTAAGGCAGCCCATTTCACTTTGGGACAGCTGGGATTCTCAGGAGCTTTTTCCTTTTAACAAATTAAAATCTGCTTCTGTGTACCTTTGTCCCATGGCCTCTGGATTTGCCTTCTGGAGCCAACAAAATATGCACCATTCCTTTTTTATATACTAGCACTTCAAATATTTGGAAATAATTATCCTCTCCCCCTCCCCAAATCTTTTCTTCTCCAGGCTACACATCACATTTCTTCAATTAATTTAATATAACCTATTCTCTAATCCTTTCCATCTCCTGGTCATTCTCTGAACAGACTCCAGTTTATTGATGTATTTTCTAAAATGTGACATCTAGAATTGAACATAATATCCCAGATAGGGTCTGACAAGAGTGAAGCAGAGGAAGACTCCCCTCCCTTGTTCTAAACCTTATTCTTATTAATACCATCAAAAAATGGCATGAACTTTATGACTGCATGTCGCTCTGCTGACGCACATTGACCTTATAATTCAATGAAACTGTGAGATGTTTTTCAGAGTAAATATTGTCTTGCTATCCCTTCCCAAACTTATACAGTTTATATTCTGTTTTCAAGTATAGGATTTGACATTTATCCCTATCAAATTTCATCTCATTAGTTTTGACTCATCATTCTCTCCTGTCAGGGTATTTACTATACAGATGGTGTCATACAATGTATTAGTTATCTCTTCTAAATTTTCGTCATCTGAATCAAATATCAATTCCATTGCTTGGCATTTAAAGCCTTCCCCTATCTGGCTCTAACCTACTTTTCCAAACTCATTACACATTATTCCCTTGCATAACACTATAGTTCAAAAAAACTGGCTTATTTTCCACATACATGATATTTGTGGTCTCTATGCCATGGCACTGGCTGTTTTACTTATGGGGGAAGCAAGTGTGATGGGAAGTGATCCTCATGTCCTCTCTTAGAATTCCTTGTTTCCTTCAATGCTTAGTTGAAGTATCTTCTTTTGACATAAAATCTTTCCTGATTCCCTAAGCTTCTAATATCTATACAACTTCTCCCCTGCAAAAAAAATCACTTTTATCTATTTTGTATACATCTGTATGTATACAGGTTATTATTGGCAAGATAGTAAGTTACTTAATAGAAAGGCCTTTTGTGTTCATCTTTGAATCCTTACCTCCTATGAATACTTAAGAAATGCTTATTGTTCGATCCAAAATTTTAAAATACTTTATGTATTCCTTCATGAAAGTCATTGATAAAAGAGTTGAACAGCATAGGCAAAGTCAGATCTGTGTAAGACTCCACTAGAGATTTTCCTCCAAACTAACATTGATCCATCCATAGCTACTCTTTGTTCAACTATTCAGCCAGCCCCAAATTTACCTTCACATCATGTTCTAAAGGATAGCACAAGAGATTTGTCAAGTGCATTGTGACAAATGCATACATAGCAGGGATTGGCAAATCCTATTTTTGTACATTCTGTGAGCTAAGGATAGTTTTTATGTTGTTGAAGTTTTCTTTTAATTAAATAAAGCTTTGTTTTATTAAAAATGTAAAAACCGTTCTTAGGCCCATTCAAAAACAGATGATGGGTTGGATTTGGCCTCTATTGAAGTTTGTCCACCCCTAAAATATATAGGTAAAAAGAAAACAAAATTAGTCCAGTATAACTTTTCACAATGAAACTTTGCTTCACTCTGTCATACCTGAAATATTAAAATGACTTCCTAATTGGTTGCTCTCTCATTTCTCCTCACTCCAATTAACCCTTAATATAAGTGATTTTCCTAAAATGCAGCCTAAATGTCATTTCCTTACTCAAAAAACTTCAATGCTTTCTAATTCTCTCTTGTATAAATGTATGAACACATCTGCTTGGCATTAAAGTCTCTTGTAACCTGGTCTCAACTATCCTTCCAGTTTTATTACACATTATTACTTTTCATACAAACTACCATTTAGTTAAATTGGTCTTTTTGCTATTCCTCAAATATAAAATCTTGTTTCTTTGTCTCTGGATTTCTCCCCTGCTTGGAATGTACTATTGCCTTAACTCTGCCTCTCTTAATCTCCAGCTTTCTTGATGGCTTAGTTCTAGGACCACCTTCTACATGAAATTTTTCCTAATTCCCTTAGCCACTATTATTGTTTCTGAAACATGTATATATACTCATGTTGTCTCCTCTGACTAGACTAAAAACTCCCATTCCTTATTCCCATTTCCCTCAATCCATTTCCCCCCCCATGCCCATATTCCATTCTAAAGCTACCCACCTTCTACTGTGTTCTCTGGAATGCCTGTTCCATACTGTTCCATAGGCAACAAACTTGCTTTCATCTTAAATCTTTTCTTTTCCCATTTCTTCCATCTTCTGGCTCTCACTGTGACCTGACTCCCTCCTGATGACACAACTTTCCTTACTTCCCTTTCTAGCACTGGCTAGTCACAACCTCTATTTGCCTTAAGGAAAAAAAAAAACTATTTTATAGAAAACATTTCTCTCATTCTCCCTTCTAACTGCTCGAAGATGGAGAGTGGTAATATTCCTTAGGTTCTTCCCCTGCTATTATCACTTAGTAACTTCTCTTCCTTTGAAGTTCATTCAGGTCACATCTACCACCTATTCAAAGTCTGAGAATCTGTTCTAACAAAGTCCAAGAACACTCCCTTTCCCTCAATATGTTCGGTGAGTAGCTCAGTATTTCCTTCTCAACTCCTGTACTCATACTAAGAGACTTCAACATCAGCAAGTCACTCATCCTCAGTTTCTCATCTGTAAAATAGAGATCATAATAGCACCTACCTTCCAGGATTGTTGTGATAATTAAATAACATTTGTAAAGTTATTAGTATAATACTGGGAATACAGAAAATACTATAAAACATTTAGCTATTATTATTATCCCATTCCCCATCTTTCAAACCTTTTTATCCTCACTCAAATTTTCCATGATTGTTCTTGCCTCAACTCTCTCTCAGGTGAAACCCTCAATTTATTGAAAAAAAAAATTAAGGGCATTTACCAATTCTTCTCCCCTCCTCATATTATATCATCCAGATCCCTTCTGTCACTGTTTTCCTTCACCCTTTGCCTCAGATGCTGAAGAATCCTTTCTCCTTGCCAAGGCAAATTTCCCCTTATATACAAGTGATCTCATGCCTGTTTTCTCCAGAAGATCCAGACACCCTCTCTTATCTTCAATCTCTTCCTGACTTCTAGCTACTTCTCCATGCCTATAAACATTCTCAGGTCTCCATAATACTCCCTTGATCTGTTCATATACTTAGCTATTGTCCCATATCTATCCTCACTTTTATGACTAATCTTTTTGAGAAAGCCCTCTATAATAGATTCTTCTCCTTCTTTTCCTCTCACTCTTTTCTTGGCTCTCTACAATCTGGCTTTTGACTTCATTATTTAACTGAAATTGCTCTCTCCAGAGTTACAAATTATTTCCTAATTTACAAACCTAATAGTTTTTTTTTCCTAATCCTCATACTGTTCTAACCACTGTAGATTTTGACATCATCAGTACTGTTTCTCTTACTCTATTCAGATTTTTAGTCTTTCCTGGTTCTCCTAAGTATTTGATTATTACTTTTCATTTTCCTTTGTTGGATCTTTGTACATGTCCTGTCTACTAATCTGTAGGGGTCCTATAGGGTTCTGTTTTGGGAATTCTTTTCTTCTCCCTCTATACTATTTCACTTGGTGATGTCATGGATTCAATTATCATCTCTATGATGTGATGATTCTCAAATCTATTGATCATGTCCTAAACTTTCTATTGACTTCCAGTCTCTCATCTCCAATTGCCTATTGGACATCTCAGACTGGATGCCACATAGGTATCTTAAACTCAGCATTTGAACTCTATTCAATAAAATCCAGTGCCTCCTTAAAACTCCCAGAATCAAATATATAATCTTCAATTTTTTTATTAAAGCTCTTCATAATTTGTTCCCCCTTCTTCCATGTCACACATACATCTTTCCAGTCTTCTTACATCTTATACCATTATACCAGCACTCTTTCAACCAGATATAATAACCTTTTTGGTGTTCCTCAAATAACTTTTCATTTATAGATTATTCTCTGGCTATGTCTCATGTCTGGAATATATTCTTTCTGCATCTCTCTTAGTTTCTCTATTTTCTATCAAATCTCAGCTAAAGTAACACTTTCTACAAGAAGGTTCTCCCAGTTTCTAGTGCCTTCCCTCTGTTATTTTCATTTCTGTCTGTATATAGCTCATTTACACATAGTTATTTTCATGCTGTATTCTCCATTAGATTCTGAGTTTCTCCTCAAGAGCATCTTTTTGCCTTTCTTTATATTTCTCGCAATTACCACAGTGTCTGGCACATAGTAGATGCTTAATAATATTTAGTAACCAAATGACTTTCTTTTTTTTTTGACTTGTAGTCATTTTTTCCAAAACATAACAGTGCCAGGAATAATAATTATGCTATAAATGTACATTGTTTGATTGCCTTCCTTTACTTCCCCAGCTGAAGTGATCTCTCCATCAGCTAGACTTTGAATTCCTTTTATGCAATGTTTTGATTTATATCACATTATCCATAGATAGATTTTATCTCCCTTGAGCTCACTTTGTAATTTGAGGGTTGTGACTGCTTCTTATTTAATCTTGGTAGGAACTGATCTAATGCTTATTGCAAAGTGCATTATACATAGAAGGCACTTTATTAACATTTACTGAATAAATTAACTTGTTAACTAAAAATGCCCAAATCATAAGAATTCTCAGCAGGAATACCCAATGTGACCATGCAACAGACATGCCTCTTGAATGCCTATAAAGAGTTTAAAAATCTCCTAAATAAGCAGGCTGGTCAAGCTTTTTCAGAGAAAATAATTCTTCCTCTATAAAAGTTTGCAGTTGAGTGCATTTTTTTTCAGAATGCCCCTCCCCTGGATGTCTTTCCTTCTAGATTTTCCCAAGGCTAATATGACTGAGCAAAGCTTCTCTGGTTCTGTCTAAAACACAGTTCAGGAGATGCTACCTATGTTAAATTCTTCATTTTCAGTGATGACTTCAGCATTGGGAAGGATGGTTGGAGGAGGACACTTGGTGAGCTGATAAGCTGAAAAAGGGGGAAAAACAGCATGTTAGTATATGAAATTACTTTCAGGAGAATTTCAGACACTTTAAAAAGGACACCTTCAGCCTAACAGTTTACTATTTCCTTAGAAACAATTTGAACAACTGAGCGTGAGATGGGGAGAAACATGTGGTAGACATTGTAATTAAAATATCATATGCATGAAATCCCTTGTAGAAATTATCTCTTCCAGGTTTTGAATCTTCAGCAGATTGGCTAAGGCAGTACTTTTGTTTTCAATAGAATTCTCCAAAATGTAGGAGCTGAACTCTGATTCACCAAGACATGGTGATCCTTATCATACTGATAGATATATGTGGCTGCTAGAACATGGTGATTCTGCAGTTAAGCTCATGGGTTCAATAAGTACATACACCAGCTAATTCTATTCTTCCATGGCTACAGTCGAGAAGCCTCACCCTAGCCAATTGTTTTATGTATGGAATAAAAACAGGAAATAATGACTAGGACATGACTACTATTTCTACTTCTGAAGATACAGCTCCAAGCTTCAAAATCTATCAACAGTGTAGAAGGAGGACCTTCTTCAAATTTAATTATTTGATGATACAATGTAAAGAACACTAAATCTTAAGCTATCAAACCTGGGTTTTTACCCTGTGTAAACCTGGGAAAATTCCTCCATTTCTTTGAGGTTTGGGTTCCATATATAACTGTCTATGTGCAAAGAGAAGAATGGCTAGTGAAGGGATCTAATTCAGAGAATAAGAGTTCCCAAGTTAGAGTTTGTGAACTTAAAAATATTCTTATTTATAATAATTAATCATATTATATTAATATTAAAAATATATAATGGGTTTTCTTTGTAAACTAATATGGCTTATTTTTGCACTTGTAACATGATTCTAAGAAGGAGTTCATAGGCTTCACCAGGTTTCCAAAAGGTTCATAACAAACTGGTTTAGGATTGTTGCCTTTGAATGTATGAGGATGTGTTTTTCCTAATAGGTCAGAGAGAATATACATGATATTTGGCTAGTTTCAGTCCAAAATATGGAGGCCTGATGAACATACTTCCAGGCATGAGTCACTGAGGGGATGGCACTTTGGTGATGCAGTATCTTCTAATTAGTTGAGAATCTAGAACTAAGGGTGCATAACCGTGGTTTAAGTAAGTAATTTCTTGAGATGTTCTCTGGTAGATTTTAAGTGAGGAATATTGTTTGAAGTTAGAGGAGATGTCTTTGTTACCCAGCACTGCAATATCTGAGACATGGATTCACCAGTGGTTATGCCATATTTGAAAGATGACTTAGAGAAACCAACGCTTTGTAGAAAATCTTGGAAGTCCAGAATACTGGACCCAGAGTCAGGATGATCATGGTTAAATCCTTTTTTTTAAAGCATTTTTTAGGTATATGACCAAGTCACTTAGCATCTCTTAGCCTCAGTTTCCTTATTTGTAAAATAGGGAAAATATTAGCACCTATTTCATAGGATTGTTGTGAAGAACAAATGAGTTAATACACAAAAAGCATTTCTCAAACCTGAAGTGCTACATAAATGCTAGCTATTAGAAACTGCAAAGTATGAACTTATACTCTTCAGAAATTAAGGTGATATAAACAAAAACATGTTCCTGTAGGGGTGAGAGAAAAGCTTATGATGTTAATTGGCTAAATGCAATTGAGGCATTTGTCACTAGCGGCTAACAGTGCTAGAATATATAGGAATGGGAGCTTGACCCAACAGGTTTAGTGAAAAGATATTCTTAAACCTTCAAAGATAACTATAGAACCTAGGGAGGAAATGTAGTTGTCCTTGCTTTGGAGAAATGAATACAAAACACAAGCTACACTGAATTAATTATTTTCACAGTCACTTTGAGATCATTTTCCAGAGTTGCTTTAAGAATCCAATTCAATTTTACCCCAAATGTCATTCTTTTCTCCCATCATGCTCTGAATGAAATACAATTTGATTCTATATTTACCTATAAGTAAATAATTAATTTTTAAAATAAATTTTAATAAATTTAATAAAAATTAATATAATTAAGTCAATATTTTTTGTGGGATGAAACCAGTAGTGAAGATTCCAGTCCTTATTTCTGTTGTGCTTAAACGATTTAATATGGCTAAACTGTGATAATCTATACTTAATAAGTAACTATCAGGGCCAATTAAATGAGGTCTTCCTCTTTTATAACTAGAAAATTATAAGAAATGTCTCATAGGGAACAAGGAAATGGGACATTACTTTTGCCATTTCCTTGTCACATTCTTCCTTGTCCTGGTTCTTGCAAATGTGGTGAAGGATTCCAAAGCTAACCCTTCCACAGGTTCTCACTGACATTAGTAGTGAATGGGTCAAAGTTATAGACAGATCAGAATAGAATTACAATTCTGTATTCTACCCTATGTCTTTTAAGTACAATTCTCCAGATTTTCTCCTATTAACTTTGGGGCTCATCAGACATGCATCTATCTTTAGGTAATATGTTTTTAGTCTAATATGTCTACTTCATAATTTGCCTTTGTTACTAGACCAGAAGCTATCTGTTTTGCTCTCCCATCACCATGGAAAAATCACTGAGGAATGCCTTGCCATCAAGTTATGTTTACTTTGCTATGTTATTTATCTTTTCCTTAAGTCATTCTCCCAGAGCTAACCTTACCTATCTAAAATCAATTGTGAATACATAAATTTTGATATAGTTTCCAAAGCTATGTTTGCTGTGAAACACAAATGCTTTCTGAAGTTTCATTAAGACACTACAGAATGGTAGGAGCATGAGTGACAAGGCAATTATGAATAAAGGATATATGAAATTGAAAAAATAAGAATTAGGAAGTTATCCCTGAAAGACAAGAGCATATGTCTTTTTTAAAAGCCTCCAAATTTTATCTTACATACTACCTCCTTGCTGAAACCTTCCTCAAACACTCTGGCTCAATGACATATTAGTCCCATTATACTTTATGCCAAAAAAAATGGCATTTACATTTCTTTTACTTGACATTAAATTTAATTCAACTCAACATTTATTAAGTACCTATTAGGTACAAGGAATCATATTTGTTTTTCATTATGTCTACTGACTTCTGAAACAAACTGCCAGGAACTCAAGATAATATATTGTCTCATATCCCAGAAACCCTATCCTTGGAATGGACACATGGTGGGTCAGTAAAGACTTATTGAATCAAAAGGGCAAAAACTAAGGTAGAGGACTGAATAGAGAGTGAGTAATGAGGAGATTAGATTCATGGGCAATTGGAAGAGATGACTCAAAATAATGGAAGTAATGATGAAGAAGACCTGAGAAAAAGTTAAAGGGAAGGGCTCTCTTTCCTCATAACACTTTAGGTCTGTATTCTGAACATGTATATATTTGAATAACTTAGAAGGATTTCATCTTGTTCATTCAATATTTCTCTGTCTATTGGGTAAGAGTGCAATTTGGATTCAGTATTTTCAGAGGGAAAGACAGAGAGATGTGCTGGAAGAACAGACATTTTCTTTTTAAATAACTAAAACTGTATTACCAATGTAGCACCCTTCCCACAAAAGAGGAATAGTTTCAGAGGTGGAAACTAGGCAAATATACATGCTTGGTCTAGACTTGTTTCCAAATTCATGCTAACTTTGAGAAAAATGATGAAATTCTGCCTCCAGGGGCAAGAAGAGAACCAGGGACTTTGATCTGGAACACAAGAAAGGATTATTAAGACAGAAGTCAGAACAGCATCCCCACTAGGTTATTTATGCTGAACTTTTCTACTATAGGCTGAGCTGTCCATAGTCTCGGTATGACCAGGATGTTCAAGAAAAGCCCTAATAGCCAGTGATACTGCAATGAAAACTAAGCCAGACCAGAATCAGACAGTGTCCAGTGGAGTTTCAGGAATGGAAGTCTGTTGGTGAGTGATTGAGAGATAGGCAGATGCCTGCCCATTATGACAAAAGTGCTCTTCTGGGAATGCAAGCCCAGAGTCACGTACCTGTCCTCCTCTCTACTCTGACTTTACTCACTCCCCAGTGGAAAGTAGGATGAAGGCAAAGCCTTCTAAAAACCTGTTTCTTCTTTCTCTCTCCCATTTATAGCTGCAGAATATGTGGCAATGTTTAGAGTGTTCAATTTCTTGATATGTATGTGACACTATATTAAAAGCCAGGGTTACTTGAATCAGTGCCATTTCTGATTACCTGCATGAAAGCAGTGTGATGAAGAATTTGGATTTTACCAGTGCAAACTGGCCAGGGGTTCAAATCATATATTTAGCTGAGACTAGATAGTATTATAGGAAGAAGTGGAACAATTTTGGGAGCTGCAACTTTTCAAGGTGTGAGATGTTCAAGTCAATGCTGGTCCTCGGTGAAAATTGTACCCCCGCAAAGAGAAAGGAGCATAAATTGCTAGGAGGGAGTTCTTCCCCTACCTAAGATAAGGGATTATCAGCAGCTCACCCTACCTTGTTTTATTAATGGGTTGTACCATCACAGGTAGCCAAAAAAAATCTATTCAATGCTCTTTCCACTCACATGGACTTTGTGCAGTGATAACAGCATATGGCCACAGATCAGGATTGCCTACAATGTAGACCTGCTCCCAAGTGAAAATTCCTTGGACTGAGAAGTGAAGAGAAAGCTATATAAATAGGCTAAGATTTTCAAGGACATACAAGTATATGCATATGCACAACATGTGTACTACACATATCCAAGCATGCACATTTAAAAATGACACACACACACACACACACACACACACATCCTAGTAGAAATTCAAAGTCCCAGGTTTACTATATGTTTTACAGCTATCAACTGTTTTTTTCTAGTTTGCTCACTAGTCTGTCTCATTCTTTTATTGATAACCACTCCTCAGTTCTGCAATAATGATTTACTTGAAATTGAGAATCACCCATATCTCTCTTCTTGGCATCCAATTTGGCTTTTGTCTTATTCTCAGACTTTCTTATCCATAAACATTAATGAGGGAGATGTCAGCAGAAGGATCTGCCTTCCAAGGCCAGGAGTAGGGTTCATAGTCAGCCTTCTTGGCCCTAGTTCTTTACACTGATGGAAACACAAGTAAGTCCTGGCCAACATGTGTTAGGGTGAGAATATAAGCAGATAAGGGAAGGACAGGGATGCCACAGAATGCAGGAAGCAAAGAGGACACAAGAAGGGTAGAGAATAGTAGAGCAAACGTAGAGCAAAACAAATATAGGAGGGTTACCAGACCAGACTGGTATTTAATATGCTTCCTTCCCCTCTCTTGTACTTCTTGTGATTGATAAGACCTTAAACTGAGAAGTGTCTAAGGAAACCCTCCCCTCCCAGAGAACTCAGGCCAACAGCTGTTAAGAAGTCAAGGAGTATGAAGAATGATTTTTGGATTTATAAATTAATAGAACATTTTCAGTCAAGTGGTTAGGGTCTGAAGCAAGGGAATGAAGAATATGAAAGGAAGGTGGTAAGTCAGACAACCAATTATTAAAGTTTGGCATAAAAGGGAAGAGAAATAGGGGACAATAGCTTGATGGAATAGTAAGGTAAAGTAAAGGTCTTTTAAAGGGATAGATCTGGGGATGTTATTAGGCTTTGGAAAGGGAAAGGTGAAAAGAGTGAAACTGAAGCTGAGAAACAAAGAAAAATAACAGAACCTGGAAGAAAGGACTGAGAGGTTTATGTAAAGTCATTTATCTCAGTTCTGGAGTGGCAGATGGGGCAAGCAAGTGGAAGTCAGGAAACATGGCCTCCAATCACTTCCACTAACTAGCTATGTAAAATATGGGCAAGGTATTTTATTTATCCAGTCCCAAATTTTCTCACCTATAAAATAAGGAGGTTCTTAATGCTTTTTGGATCATGAATCCCTCTGACAACTTGGATAAAAATCATGGATACCTCTCCAAAGTAATATTTTGAGGGCCTAAAATGCATAGTGGTAAATGAAATCAATTATACTACAACACAGTTATCAAAATATTTTAAAAACAAGTTCAAGGACCAGAGGATAAGAATCTTTGAAGTAGTTGATCTCTTAAGGTCTCTTGAAAGTCTGATATTCTAAGATAACATGGAAAAGTCTTGCTTTAGGGAAAAAAGGAACTTCAAAAATACCCTTAAATATACACAAAAAACCTTAAATATACACAAACCTACCTATCAAGTCCTACCCCTATGCACTGAATCATGCAGTCAATGTGTTATAAAGAGCACTGGATGAAAAGTGAAAAAGATTTGAGTTATCGTTCTGGTTCTGCTGGGTAAATCATTTACATTTGAGTCTCCATTTCCTTTTTGTATAATGGAAATAATATTTATACTGCCTATTTCCTAGGTTGTTATGAGAATTCACTAGGATAATGGAAATGAAAATTTCCACATGCTATCATGTCACTGTCAGTCATCCTTGCTGTATGATCTAACCAATTTCATTCCATTTGCTACCCCTGACCTTCGGAATTCTTCAGAGATCATATGAACAATCAAAGAATTGTGCACACACATCTTTCTACTGTGCATGCTGGATAACTATAAACATCTACTTTTCACCTTCTATGTACCAACATTTCCATATAAAGATAGTGGGAACAAATTGTGGGCAGTCTTGTAGAGAATATTTACCTTTATCTTCATGAACATCTCATTGCCAGTAAATGTGTAGGTATAGTTAGATCTAATCCAGGCTGCTTGATGCCTTCTGATCCATTTTCTGATATTGCTATTATCCTAACAATTTGGGTAACATAGGTAGGTATCTTTTAATACTGACTGAATCTTCCAGCTGTGATCTCTTCCTGGTGGAAAATGTTTGTTGTACAACTGCTATGTTTTTTTTTATCGTGGTTCATTTCAAAACCAAACAGTTGCTATTGTTAATACTACAATGAAAAAAATTACTACAATAAAATCATTGATGTCTTCCCAAAATAAGTCAACTTTTAATACCAATATTCTACAAGTGTTGTATGAATGAGACCCATGGGACACCATTAGTCTTCAAAAACTCAAAAAAGAATAAAGAGACAACATAGGTATCAATGGGTTTTAAGATAAGAAATAAGAAACTATTAAGAACTTGACTAAAGGATATAATCAATTATAGAAAAAAATAGTCTGGTCATATACCAAATGAGAGAAATAACTAATAGATAGCTTGAGTGCTCCACTGATACCCTAAGAAGCTCTTCAAAACAACAGATGGACACTTTGAGGAAAATTTAAGGGAGATGGGCAAAAATAACATGGGATGATCAGGCATGTGAAACGGGGTGTAATATCCCCCTTAATAAAGTTACATATCCACCTGGGAATTAAAGAATGAGTTATATACATGCACACACTCACACTCATACAATACTAATAATGATCCATTACAACTTTGTGGTACTTTATAGTTTCCAGTGTCCTTTCCTGTCCCTTTTTTTCATCCAATTCTCATAAGACCATAACTAAATATATATCAACAGTGAAGCAAAAATAAAAAGTGAAGTAATTTTGGATACTCTTGATGGGAGCAAAGTTTTAAGGAATGGGGAAGGGTTAGTTGCTCTATCATGTATTACAATTAGACACTTCTGTAGGTTGTGTTCATTTCTGGTAGAAACAGTTCAGGAATGACATTGATAAGCTGGAGAGGAAGATAACCAAGATGGTGAAGTACCTTAAATCTATGTTATATGAGAATTAGTTGGAAGAACTAGGAATGCTCAATTAATCTATAAAGAAGAAAGGGGGATGATAAGGTCTTCAATTATTTGTCACATAGAACAGAGGGCAAAGACAGAAGCAATGTAATGTGTTGCCAAGAGATACATTTAGGCTGTGTGTGTGTGTGTGTGTGTGTGTGTGTGTGTGTGTGTGTGTGTTTTGAGAGAGAGGAAATCAGGGTATATCAGATTATTAAAAAAGAAAAGAAAAAGAGATTTCTTATGATTAGGAGTCTCCAATAGTAGAATGGATTTTCTTGACAGGATTCTCCTCATTGGAGGTCTTAAAGCAGAACCTATATGAGCATTTATTTTGTTTGTTATACTGAGGCCTCTTTTTAGTATAGTATATGGGGGCTTTTTTCTAACTTAAATTCTGTGCAAATGGTTGGGGAGAGATTAATTTCCCTATCTGATAACTCAGGAAATGAACATCTTATCCAAAGTGACACAGCAAACCAGTGGTAGAGCTGGTATATGAGATTTTTGTAAAAAGAAAAGAAAAAGAGACTTCTTATTAATTAGGACTCTCCAAAAGTAAAATGGACTGTTTTGGAAGGATTCCCCTCATTGGAGGTCTCAAAGCAGAACCTATATGAGCATTTGTTTTGTTCATTTGTTATAATGAGCCTTTTAGTATATGGGTTGGCCACTGAGTCCCTTTTCCAACTTAATTTCTATGAGAATGGTTGGGGAGAGATTAATTTCCCTATCTGAAAACTTGGGAAATTGCGTCTCATCCAAAGCGACACAGCAAAGCAGTGATGGAGTTGGGATTAGAACTGATGCCTCTTGATTTCTAGTGCAGTTGTTACAAGCTCTTATTCACATAAACATAGAGTCTTAATAAACCACATTCATATTCACATACACTCATCATACACACACATTCACACATACACACACACAGATGGTGGGGAAGGGAAAGGAAGGGAATAACCATTAAGTGAGTATTATGTGGCAGGCACTTTGCTAAGCACGTTACAAAGATTTTCCCATTTGATCCTCACAACAACCCTGTGAAATAAGTGCTTTTATTATCCCCAATGAGGAAACTGAAGTAGACAGAGATTAAGTTACTTGCCTAGAGTCAAAACAACATCAAAATGTCTGAGGCTGAATTTGAAGTCAGGATACTGACTTCTTAGGCTGATGCTCTACCCAATGAGCTACCTAGAGTAAATTAGGGCAACAAGACTTAAAAAAATTTTTTTTACTATTTTTTTGAAGAGTAATATAATTAAGAGATATATAACTTTAAAATCGGGTGTGTGTGTGCGTGTGTGTGTATTATGTGCATGAGAATGTGTTTATTAAAAGTGTATGTTTCTGTGAATTAGAATCTGAATTAGATTCTAGAATTAGAATTAAGAAACTTGAAGTCAGGAGGCATCAGTTCTAATTCAAGCAACCACAAGAGGGAGACAAAGCCTGATTTTCAAAAACAAAACAAACCAAAAAGGAAAAAAAAATTGAATTTTCCTGCCCAGGATTTTCCCACATTGTCTATTGCCTGCTGATCCCTAAAGACTAATAAACCTCTAAATCATCCCTATGAGATAGATTAAAAAACATAGTCATGGTTACTGTAGATAGACTGAAACACCAAAGAAAGTAGTGGGTTTGTGGACAGCCAATGAAGATTAGGATGGGACCCAGGACAGCCAACATTTCAGACTGTGACTGACCTGGAGGAATAAGCTGTCACATATTATGATACAGATATGAGGGGATATACTCATCCCTTAAGGACTTGAATTATGTATATGAAACAACTTGACAGATCCTCTTATGGACCTTTTATCCCCTACCCAAATCCAATGACGGAAATGTCCTGACCATTGATGCCCTGTCCACCCCAGGGGTGATACTGACCAGAGAAGGCAATGACGAAGATCCCACCCACTGCTGCATCGCTGTGGAATTTGAGCAGGACCTGGTTGGATGAGCTCTGGGCTATTTTCTTGGCCGAGCTGCGTGTGAAGACTCCCAACTGGGGAGCTGTCTGCTGGGGCCCATCCCTGTCAGCCAGAAAGAAGGCTGTCAGTGTGGTGTCAAGTTTATAATGGCTGGCCCCGTGGATGCCTCCCAAAAGAGATCTGGCGATAGTTTAAATTCTTTTCTCACTAAACAACATCATTCCCCAAAGTGACTCATGGTGGGTTTAGAAAATCCAGTTTCATGAATTTCTTTGTGGCACAAAATTAATCTCCTATGTCTGGTTAGGAGAATTCCAGTCTAATCTACATTCATGTGAGCATTCTCTCTCTTCTTCATTAATATCTCTCTGTCACTTCCTTTGGCATCACGATCAAAACAGTTTCTCTAAGAAGCCTTTTCTGATTGACCTTATCCCACACAGACTACACCTTGATACTTTATTTTATAGTAATATTTTTTTTTGTTATTCAGAAGGATTAGGAGAATGTCATGAATGTCTTCCCATTTCCCTGACATCCTGAAAAGTAAAAAGATCCTACCCCCTCATCACCCTTTAAATCCCCCTGCTGAGAGAGAAAACCCAGTTTCCTAGTAGAATGAAAAGAGCACTGGGTAAAACCAGAATTAGGATCAAATCCCAGTTTTGTTGCTTAGTATTTGAGTGGCCTATGGCAAGACACTTAATTTGCCTGTGTTTCAATTTCTTTGCTTATCTAAAGAGGGACTACACCTGATGATTTCTAGGATTCCTTCCAGGTCTAGTTTTTGCTATTCTTTTCTACTCCTAAGAGTTCCCTTTATTGATCAGGGAAATCAGATAAAGTAAAATCAAATCCTGCCACAGGAAACTGAAGGAACCCCCAAATGTATGTCTCAGAGCCCCATTCACTGCTATTTTCAGTGCATGGGCTCTAGGGAGAACAGCAGGGACTACACGGATTCCTGAATCAGTTAGGATTTTTCTTTTTTTTTTTTTTTTTTTTATTTGTTTTTCAAGGGGGAGAGCGGACAGCTACTCTATTGGGTCCTCCCATTCTTTCCAGGAGACAATTCCATACTTTTCCAAATGCATTCATTCAGCACCCTTGAAATAACCTATAGTTATAGTATATTTTTTGCTAATACAGACAGATCATCTAGCAATCATTTTTATTTGACTTGGGGGTACATACACTGAAGGGCCAGTGTGGGTATGGGTAGGTGGGTAAGAAAGGGCTAGCTAATTAATCAGACGAAGAAAGTAGTGTAGACCCTAAGTCATCCTGTATATGGATTGGGGAAAGCTGAGTGTGAATGGAATGCTTTCCATAAATAACACCCCAAGCAGATATAGGACTGCAAATAGGAACTTTCCTCCCCACATTTAAAACCCCTTACCAAATAGTGATGAAGTCATTGTCCGGCTCCGTCTGCAGCAGGCTGAAGTTGAAGTGTATACCATGGCCAGGAGGCACAGTGAAGAGCCAAGTGCAGTCCTGAGAGCTGGGATATGGGTTAGGGAAACCAGGGGAGTAGACAGTGCCATTGTATAAGGTGATGTTCCCTCCGCAGGGGACTGTCAGAGTAGGAAACAAACAGAAAGAACTGTATTTAGAGAGTTCCATCAACCTGGAGGGCTCAGGAAGCCTTCCATTTGCCTGTCCATCTATCATTTCCCCCAGTGCAACTAGCTATCCCTTAAAGAGCTCCTCTGATAGTGGGGAAAAGGGGATGGGAAAAAGATCCTGGACAGGGATTCCTCTAACAGGTCCCATCCAGGCCAGATCCCTCACTGTTCCGGTACAGCCCATGCTCATTCCTTCATTCATGCTGCCCCTCCCACCTGGAATGAGAGGCAGGAAGCATGCTAACACAAGAGTGCTGGCCTTGGAATCAGAAGCCTGGGGTTTGATTCCCAGCCCCACCACTTACTAGCTGTGTGAACTTGAGCAAGTCATCCCAACTTTCTGAGCCTCAGTTTGCTCATCTGTAAAAAATGAGGATAATAATACCTGCCCTATCTTTCTTACAGAGTTGTAAAAGATAATGTTTGGCAAATTAAAGACCACTAAATAAATGTGAATTCTTTTATCCTACACCTATCAAATCTTATCTGTCCTTTAAGAACCAGAACAAGCCCTACAGACTCTGGGAAGTCTTTGCTGACCAAACAACCTCACAGAGATCTCACTTGTTGCTGGACCTTTCCTAAAACATGAGGCACTCTACATATTGCTAGGAATCATCTTGAGCTATGGGTCTCTCCTCAGCTCTACTGTGAGCTCCCCTACAGCAGGCATTTATTATAGAATATGAATGGCAGAGGAGAAAGGATCTTATAGATCATCTCATTTAACTCATATCTGTCTGAAAAGGAAAGCCCAAAACAACCCCCGGCAAAGTCTTCAACTAGTTTTAGCCTGAAGGCTTCCAAGAGCACCACCTGGTGAAGGAACCATTTTACTTCTGATAATCTTTAAATTTACAAAAAATTGTACTTAAATTAAGCTGAAATCTGTTTCTTTAAAATTCCACCCACTGCTCCTAGGCCTACTCTTGAGTATTAAATCTAATCCCTGTTCTGCATAAAAGCATTCTTTATAACTTGAAGATAACTATTACACCTTCTCTAAGTTGTCAGCCTCTCGGGTTAACATATCTTTTTATTACATAGTTCTAATTTGCAAATGTTAATTCTAAAATAAATTCAAAACTAAAGACAATATTTTAGATGTGATGCAATGAGGAAATAGCCTAACAGGACCACTATTTCCCTTGTTTTAAACATTAAATTTCTATTAATATAGCTGAAGATCATTTATTGGCTGACATGTCACTAATTCACCCTACATCTATCTTTCTTGGAGGAACTGATTTTCAGCCACATTCCCTTCATCCATATATGTGTGGAAGATTCAGACTTCAATGGATAACTCACAAGGTTAGAGTTCCTTCTTATGGTTTAAAAAGATTCAGTGGTTGAATATACCAGAAAAGCAGATTTTAACTTGATACAAGTAAAATTTTAGTTACAGCTGTCAAAAAATGGAATGAGAGAAAGTTATGTTTTTGTTACTAGAATTCTTTAAAAGAAAGACAAATAATCACTTCTTGGGAATGCTGAAGAGAAAACTCAAGTATAAGCTGGAAAAGATGACTTCTGAAGACCTTTTCATTTCTCAGATTCAATCTCTATTTTGTAGTTAAGAAAATGAAGGCTCAGAGATTAAATGGCAGTCCCACAGTCACAGCTAGTAAGTGGCGGAGCCCAGGTTCAAAGCCTGTCTTTTATATCCAAATACTGTGTTCTTTCTACTCCCACTGCCAAAGGGAATATCTCAGTTTGCACTATAATCATGTGCACTCAGCTGTTTTGTAAAATCGCTTTTTAAAATATGCAGTTTCTTAAAATTTCAATGTGTGTACTCTCCATGGCTCATTAGAACAGGGCTTCCCATAGGATGGAGCTACAACTCTACATTTACACTTGGAGATTCTGTACAGAGTACTCCTACTGTGCCACAGTCCACAATGTCACCTAACAGTGCCTACAACTGCTCTCCCCTCAAAATTGGACACCTACCTCAGCCTCTATAACACTATGAAGGAGTCAATCTCTATGAAATCTCAGTTTCTTACTAGATTCCCCAACCACTGTCATTCACTGCCTCAACCTGAATGAATGAGAAGTTAGCCAGAAATATTGACTCTGGGATGAAGTTGAGCCTGAGGTTCCAGATCATCAATGACATACTGCTTATGAGAAATGATTATTTTTCTTAGTTCTATTAACTTTATCCTCTTCTTCTCATGTTCTCTCAGCCTTAAAATCTAATCATTTACCAAACTTTGTCATTTCTACCTCCACAATATCTCCCATTCCTTCCCCTTTTCTTTCCTTACATGGTTACCAGCCTAGTTCAGGGTCCACATCCTCTCTTATCTGGACTGCATTCCAATAGATTCTTAATGCTCTCCCTTTCTTGAACTTTTACCCCTTTAGCTCACCATACAACATATCTTCCATGAAGCTTTTAGATACTGTCCTAAATCATAGTTCTAACCATTTCACTATCCTACTTAAAAAAAAAAAAAAAAAAAAAAAGAGTCTTCAATGGCTCCCCATACCTTTTAGGATCAAATCTAAACTCTTCTCTTTGATTTTTAAAATTTCTCACAACTTAACCCTAAACTATCTTTCCAACCTTAATTCCCTTGTTACATTCTGCAGTGTCTCCACTAGTCTTCTAATACAAAAAACTTCTTTTTCCATTTCTTTGTCTTTGCACTGACTGTCCCATATCTAAAATATACTCCTCATCCCTCTGCCTCTGAAAATTTCCTGATTGCTCTCTTTCCCCCTTAAAATTACCTGGTATTTAGAACAGATTTTGTATATTTATATATGGATGGATATAAACATATCTATATGTACATTGATACATATATGTATATAAATATATTTTACACATAAACAGTTTTATTTTCAACTACATTACATATAGTTTATGTGTGTGCATTAATATATACACTCACATATACATGTTATATGTATGTAAAAACACACACACATTTTCTTCTCGCATAAAATGTTCACTCTTGTAGCAGGCAATAACTTTCATTTTTGTCTTTATATCTTCAACAGGAAATTAATAAATGTTTGTTGGTGGAATGAATTTTCATCACCTTTGAGCAATTTGTCAGCATGGCTTCAAACCTACAAGATATATCCTGGAGAACAGATACACATAGAATATACTTTACTAGCTACCTTTTGGGGATAGGAGGTTGGAACCACAGAATACCATTTAATCCAATCAGATTCGAAGGATCAGATATTTGTGAAGTGCCAAAAACAAAAACAAAACAGCCCAGATGTAGAGGAAGGGGTACAAAATATCCCTGAGGAAGTAAACACAACATTGTTTCAAAAAGGGAGGAGTGCTACTAACTTGGACCATGTCCAAGAAGATCATGTAAGAGGCTGGGCTTTGAAGGAAGTCAAGGTTCCATGAGAGGACATTTTAGACATGAGGAACATTTTGGGCACAAGCATACAGGTGAGAGATTGGATGTGGGCCAAAGGAAATATCTTGACGGGTCAGTTTTACCTAGATGAAAAGTGTATTACGGGGAGTATTAAAGGAATGGAAAGATAGGTAGAAACTAAGCTGAGGATTTTGTATTTTACCCTAGAAACCATTGACAATTTTTAAATATGGAGGTAATATATTCAGATCTGTGTTTTATAAGTATTAACTTGGCAGCAACTTTGTGGAAGAAAGATTGGAGGGGAAAGTGTTGGGATGAAGGGACATCTACTAGGATGTTATTGCAACAATTCAAAGAAGAGAAAAGGAGGGTCTTAACTGAGGTAAAGCTATGTAAATAGAGAAAAAGGAGATACATATAAGAGATTTTGTGAGTATGGTCAACTATGCTTTGCAAGTGATTAGATTTTGAACTTAAGAAAAAGGGAAGAGTCAAAGTTGTGAACCTGAATGGTTATATTTCCCAATAGAATGTACAGATAAAGACAACATGAAAGGAAAGGCAACGGCAGAACGAGATCCCTGTAACCACACTTCCACTGCTAGGAAGATCCTATATTGCTTCTTTTTTCTTCCTTCTTATATTTACTATCTCTGACAATGGAATTATGGCTCATCTAATGGAACAAATACTAGAAATATCACTACTTCTTATGCATTAAATATATTGGTACAATGAAAGTGGTACCAAAAAAGAAGTACTGTAACCATTCCTGGTACTTAAGCCATATTTGCTTCCTTTTACTCCTGTGATTCAGCTCTTTAACTTTCTCCATTTTGCAAATAGCACCATACCTTCACATCTGGGTAGAGGATGATCCCAGTTCCGATTGGTGCCATGTAGGCAAGTAAGCACTGGATGGCCAATCAATTGATATCCTGGGAGGCATTCAAAGGTCACTGACTGTCCAACATTGTATCCAGCTCCTCTCACAATGCCATTGGCAAAGGGTTCTGGGTCTGGGCACTCTTGAAGCTCATAGGCTGGAAATGAAAAGGAAAATATATTAAATTACTTCTGCTGGACTATCTATATCTTTTAGATTTGCATCCATATAAAAGTTGAAGTGTCTTGTGATACACCAGACTATCCACAGAAGGATTTCACTAGACTCAATTTCAGATGAGGAAGAAAGCTTAGTGGCTATCTTATCTAACCCATATCCGAAAAATAATCTTCAGAACAACATACTTGAAAAGTGGTCATCTAATCCTTGTTTGAATACTCCCAATGAGAGGAAAAACAAACTGCCTCCCATTCTACTTCTGGAAGACAAAATTATTGCAAGTTGTTTTGTTTTTTTCTTCCTCACATCAGACCCAAACTTCCCTTTGTACTTTTCAGTCAGATTCTAGTTTTGACCTCTGGAATGAAGCAGAAAATTCTAATCCTTTTTTGGAACTTTCTAAAAACAAAACAAAAAAAAACAAAAGCATAAAGAAAAATATAAGTCTCTTGGTTTGGAGATATTAGAAATCTGTAAAGAAGAGCCCCTATTTCAGGCTGTTTTAGAGGGCCCATGAGTGTGAGAAGAGAAATGGAACAGAAGACCTTTGATATCTATTCTGAAAAAGTTGTAGCTCTATGCTCCTATGTAATACCAGAATTTCTATTTGGGCTGAATGGTTCTTAAGTTAAAACTACAGTAGTTGCTAGGAATTTCTTTCAGATGCTTAGAATAATCAAACAGTTTTGTCAATCCATTATGGAGAAAAAAAAATAACAGTCAATGAGTCTAATCCCTGTATAGCTGATAGCAGGCTGCCTCAGGGGAAGGTCACTCTAGTTCTAGAATACTTTTCATTTCTTTTCAGGATTTCCTTTACTAACCTCATAGATAAACATCAGAGATCAGTACTTCCTCACTAGTCCACACCTAATTCCCCAAAATAAGCTAAATTAATCATGATTTTCATCCTTCCTCTAGCACAACCCTCCCATACACAAAAGCAAAGTATTTATCTCAAAGTCAAAGTCAAACATAGAGTAATAAACACTTGTTGTCCCTTTCCACAGAACAAGAAAATTCAATTTTGTTAAATTATTGACATGCTTTGTTGTTAGGTCTGCATTCTTGTTCCTTTGGAATAATTTGATTTATCCTTTAAAGCCCAATTCTAAATGCTTCCTCTTCTAGTAATCCTTCCCTGATTCTTTCAATCAGTAATAATCTTTTCCCTTCTAGAACCATCATAGTCCTTTAATATACAAAATAAGGTTATTTTGTATTATAGTTGCATGTATTATTTGAATAATTATTCTATTATTATAGAATTTTAGTCAAATCAACTTTAACTTCCATGATAGCTGGGACTATGCCTTCTTAAACTCTATACCTTTCCCAGTGCCTAACATAATATTCTACACATAGCAGAACAAAAGTAGTATTTGCTGAACTGAAGACAAGTGAATTAAAATCAAATGAGTGGAAATTATAGAGAAACAGAATTTGGTGCAATATTAAGTGAAAATGTCCTAAATATCAAAGCTGTACAGAAATGTGACATCATTTATCAATAGTTAATACTTTTAGAAGATCATAGATTTAGAACTTGAAGGTACCTTAGAGATAATCTAGTCCAAATCTCTCATTTTAAAGATGAATAAACTGAAGCCTGAAGCCTGAAGAGGAAGAAGAAGTTGCCCAAGTGGCAAATCTAGAACTTGAACCCAGGTAAACTAACTCTAAATCAACATTTTTTCCTTTTATATTACACTGTCTCCCAGAGGGTTTTCAAGTAAAGGAACTGTAATCATTGTTGGAATGTCATAGAGAAGATGAGTAGTTCACTTCCCAAGACCTATTTTTTTCCACTTTACTTCAGCTACACACAAGGATGGGCCCACATACCCTTCATCTTGCCATCAATGTACCTACAAACGTATCACTTCTAGTTTCAAGAATTCTAGAATATTCCCATCTGACCAAAATCCCATTGACTTTTCACTCCTCCTTCTGCCATCCATTAAAAAATTCTACTCTTACAACATAGCATTTTGACTTCTTTTGTTGCTTTTTGCTTGAATTTTATTTTCTTTCTCATTTTTTCCTTTTTGATTCGATTCTTCTTCTGCAGCAGGATAACTATGTAAATAAGTATATTGGAAAAAAATTCTATTCTTTGTCCACAACATGACCTCCAATCCTTTGATTCAATTGTCTCCATTCTCAGCCAATTATCTCCCTTGCACAAATCCTTTTTTCCTCTTCTCTCCATTCTGATGCTTTGGTGAATGAATTCAAGTTTACATTGTCCTCCTCTCTTGAAGCCCTAGCTCCCTTATTATGTGGTCGATTATATCTGGCCAATACTCAGTCTTGGATCACTCCCATCATTTGCTATCTTCACTACTATGCATATGGTCCTGAAAAAAAGTGGAGAACACAAATGTTTTGACTGGGTCCACTAGAAACTTACATTACACAACCTCAACTGCATCCTCAGTGCTGCTAACAATCCTATTATGCCATCCTTATTAGTTCTTTCCACAACATTTCCTCCAAACCTTAGCGTCCCTTCTTAAACCTCTCATGATTTCTCCTCCCCACATTCTGTCAGCTAAGAATATTGCCACATATAATAGGAAAAAATGAGATCATTTTCTGTGAATTTCCTCTTCTTTCCTCTTCATCATTTCCTATGGCATAATATGATATCCATATCACATTCTGCACTGTCTCCTCCCTTGTCCCGTTTCACACGATAAAGTGACCTTACTCCCCACCAAAGCTCTCCCTTCTACTTGCACAACTGATCCCATTTTCAACTTGTCTCCTCCAACAGATTGCTTTCTCTTTCATTCCTGCTCTTTCACTTACTTTCAATCTCTCTTTGTTTATTGACTCATTTCCAGTGGCTTACAAACATGCCCATATCTCCCCCATGCTCAAATAAAACCCTCATTTGGTCTTTCCATCCCCAATAATTATCATCCTATATCTCTTCTGACCTTTGTAACTAAACTCCTTGAAAAGGTCATCTAGAGTAAGTACTTCCACTTTCTTTCCTCTCATTCTCTCTTTAACCCTTTATTATCTGGTTCCTGATCTTTTCATTCCATTGAAATGCCTCTCTCCAAGGTTACTAATGATCCCTTAGTGGCCAAATCAAATGGCCTTTCTCAATCCTCATTCTCATTGACTCTTCTGCAATCTTTAACACTGTTGATCATTTCCTCTTCAACAACCTCTTCTCTCCAAATTTCTGAGACATTACTCTCTCCTGATTTCCCTCCTACCTATCTGAATGGTCCTTCTCTGTATCTATATCTATATATTATCCTCCAGATCACACCCTCTGAACTGTAGATGTTCCTCAGGGTTCTGACCTGTGTTCTTTTCTCTTCTGCCTCTATCCTACTTCATTTGATGATCCCATCAGCTCCCCTGGATTTAAATACTATCTTTATGCTGGTGACTCCCAAATCAGGCAACACAATTTTCTCCAACCTTCAGACTTGCAAACTAGAAGTCATCTTGGATTCCTCCCTCTCATCCCTCATATCCAAGTTGTTGCCAAAATTTGCCAATGTCATCTTTGCACCATCTCTTGAATATACCTCTTTTTCTTCGACACCGTCATCACTCTAGTGCAGGCCCATCATCACATTTCTGAACTATTATAACAACTTTTTGGTGAATCTGTTTGCCTCAAGTCTCTCCCCACTCTAATCCATCCATCATTTACTCACTAAAGTAATTTTCAGAAAATAGAGGCCTGCTCCTATCACCTCATGCCACGTAAAAAACCTCCAGTGGCTCCCTATTGCCTCTAGCATCAAATACAAAATATTCTGTTGGGACTTCAACACCCTTTATAACCCAGCCCCTTCTGACCTTTCCAGCCTTCTTATACCTTACTCCCCCACAGGTACTGCCTCCTGGCTATTCTAAAAGTAAGATACTTCATTTCTCAGCCTCAGTCAGTTTCATTAGCTACCTCCCATTCCTGGATTCTTCTCCGTCTTCCCCTCTGAGTACTAACTTCCCTGAGTCCCTTTTAAATTTCAACTAAAATGATCTCTTTCACTGGAAGCCTTCCCAATCCCCTTTTGATTCCAATGCCTTATCTCTATTTTTCTATTTATCCTGCATATCATTTGTTACACACACACACACACACACACACACACACACACACACACATACATTCACACATGTATGTATGTATATATATATGTATATATATATACATACATACATGTGTGAATATATATATATATGCATATATATATATATATATATATACTTAGCCTTTTGTTTTGTTGTTATCATTTTTATCATCAACACAGCACAGTACCTGGCACATAGTAAATATTTAACAATGTTTATTGATTGTTTGGACTAATTGATTTCCAAGGTCCCTTTTAACTCTGAGTGTCTATATCTGTGATTTTATTTAATCTTAAAATCACCTCCAAATAATAAGAAATTGGATAATCTTGATCTTGATCATGTAGCCAAAGAAAGCTAAACTAAGGTTCCATATATTCCAAACTATTGTAAGTCACCTTTTGAGAGTCCAAGGTCAAAGAGCCTGGGAGAGGAAGGATAAGATTGTGGAGAAAAAAAATTCTCTGACTCCCTACTATCTATTTCCTGACTCCATGTTTTTTTGTTCCCCCCCCCCCCCCCGCTTTGGATAAGGTCTCACAGGTAGATTATCCTCAATTCTGTAACATACATAACCTTTGAGGGTTTCCTAAAAGTTCATTTGGTTAGCCTGAGCAGGAAAACCAAAATTTATGCTGCATAATGTTAGGGCAAACGCAAAGCCCTCCCTTTTCCAGCAGGCTCCTCAAAGTGTTGTTCTGTCTTTTACCACACCTGACATTTCCACCTTTAGAGTTTTTAATGGATCAATAATCTTTTATATTTTTAAAGTACTTTATATTTACAGAAAAATTTTACAGTTGTATTCCCTGTGACTCTCACAATAGTCTTCCATTTGGAAAGCAGGGTAGGATTTCTATTTCATAGATTATAGAATTGGGGAGGTTAACTGACAATGGCACACCACTGGTAAGTAACAGAACTGGGAATAAAATCAAGTTTTTTTGACTTTTTTTTTCTTTTTCTCCCCAATCCTTCTTGAATCTTTCTCATTTTTATTATTCTCCTCTTTTCTCTGAAATATACTAGACTAGAATTGGTAGGGGAAAGGAGTGAGGAGGAGGAAGTATAAAGCAAAGGGTAATGGAGAAGAGAGGGAAAATTCATTCATTCTCTTTACCTTGATATTCCAGCTTAAATCCTGGACGGTTCTGTGAGTGGTCACTGTGAAAATAGACAGTTGTCTCGTGAGATGTCGAGAGCAGGGAGCCTGGCAAGTCGTTTCCGCTGAACTTTCCAATCACGTGGCTAGTTTCATAGGGGCCATTTCGAATTTCAATGAAGTCATGATTGGGCTCAGTGGAGAAGTTCAAGAATTGTATATGTGCTCCTAAAAAAAGGAATCATCAATAGATAGGCTTATAGGCTCTATAATCGTTACTCAAAATTCTACTCCAACCCATCTAATTTCTGTTACCTATTCCTGATTAAGTTAAATGTCAGGACTCATAGTAAGTATCATGTCAATTGATTAATAATCTAGATACTCCCATTCTCAAATATCCTGACATTTGCTATTCTCATTTATGTTCTAGATGTGTTGGCTTCTCTCCAAGCACTTTTCCTTTTCCATCTGATGCAAATAAGTCATTATATTTGCCTCTGATTACCATCAAAACCCTCTGTACTGGTATAACTGCATTGAGCAACAGGGACCCAACGTTCTCAAACATTCCAACCATCATTTCCAGCAATGGAAGCTTAACTGTGGAGATACCCTACTCTGTATCCCACATTCATATGTTCTATATGTTTCAAATTCACATGAAATAGCCTAGAAGTTCCCATTCCCTCAAGGCATTCCCAAAAGCCCTGAGAAATCTATAGCAGAAATCTAGTGCCCTTCACCCTGACTAAAGAGTCTGTACCAAAAATCCAGTATACTGATATTGTGGACATATCTAATATACTAATTATACCATTCTAATATAGATAAATAATATTCTCTCAGCTTATTTATTATTTGCTTCTATATACTTAATTCTGCTCTCATTAATCAACTACAGAATCCAGGGCTGATTTCAAACTATTCCTACACCAGTGTATGAAAAGGACCATCAGGGAAGCAGCCTGAAGCTTCTCTTATATGCATGAGGTGCTAATTACTCACGCTGTGTGAAGTACAAGCACTCTTCAGTTCAGCATAATGCTGTTATACACAAAACTCTTATCAGCAGGTAGAGTTCAATCTATTCAAAGTAATTCAACAAATATTTATTAAGTGTTGGTTCTACTAGGAGAGTGAATAGAAAGGAAGACAAGGACAAATGATCTGACTTTTGATAAGTATGGAGAGTAGGAAGACACTTTTTTAAGTGTTTTATTGATACCTTTAACTTTCTGACAAGACCCCTTATACTAAAGAAAACAGTTAAACAAAGTCAGAGAGAAAATCAGAGAGAGAGAGAGCCAGAGAGAAAGAGAAAGAGACAGAGACAGAGAGACACAGAGAGACAGAGAGAGATCAACTTCAAATATATATACTTAAGTATAATCATCATTTGTTCTCTGGGACCATGATGGCTCTTTACAATTAAACTATGTTTAGTCTCCTTTCATTGTTCATTTGTTTATATTACTGCAGTCATATATGCAAATTATTTTTCTAAATCAATTCTTATGAATCTTTCAAGGCTTCTCAGAATTCTTATTCACAGTTTCTCACAGAATAATTCCCATGACATTTATATATCACATTTCTTTAAAAAAAAAAGTATTTTGTTCCCCCCCCAAATTAAATGCTGCTGAGATTATTTTGGTACATTTTCTTTCTATCTTTTATCTCATTGAGGTATATACCTAGTAGCAGTATTATTGGATCAAAAAATAAAACATTATGGTGACTTTTCTGCCATAATTCCAAACAGTTTTCTATATTGATTATATCAATGCATAGTTCCAACAAAGTTTTATTATGTTAGAGTTCCCATAGTCCTCATAATACTGACAATTTCCATCTTCTTATCACCTTACAAAGTGATAATTTTATATATATACATATGTATATATATATTTATTTATTTATTTTATTTGCAAAACATATGTATGGGTAATTCTTCAATATTAACCCTTACATAGCTTTCTGTTACAAATTTTTCCCTCCTATTCTCCACCCCTCCCCTAGATGGCAGGATATCCACTACATGTTAATTATGTTAAAATACTTGACAAATCGAATATATGGATACATATCTCCACACCTATCATTGTTGTGCAAGAAAAAACATATCTACATGAAAGACATATCAGATAAAGGAAACACAATATAAGCAAACATCAATTGAGGGCATGAGGACGTTATGATGTGGTCCACATTTCACATCCCTCTCTCTGGGTGTACATGGCTTTCTTCACTGAACAATTGGAAGTGGTTTGAAACATTTCATTGTTGAAGAGAGCCACGTCCATCAGAATTGATCATCATATAGTATTGTTGTTGCCGTATATAATGATCTCCTGGTTCTGCTCATTTCACTCAGTATCAGTTCATGCAAGTCTCTCCAGGCCTCTCTGAAATCATCCTGCTGGTCGTTTCTTATAGAACAATAATATTCCATAATATTCATATACCATAATTTATTCAGCCATTCTCCAATTGAAGGGCATCCATTCAGTTTCCAGTTTCTAGCTACTACAAAAAAGGGCTGCCACAAACATTCTTGCACATGTGGGGCTCTTTCCTTCCTTTATGATTTCTTTGGGATATAAGCCCAATAGAAACACTGCTGAGTCAAAGGGTATGCACAGTTTGATAACTTTTTGAGCATAGTTCCAAATTGCTCTCCAGAATGGCTGGATCTGTTCATAGCTCCACCAACAATGCATCAGTGTCCTAGCATTCCCACATCCCTTCCAACATTCATCATTATCTTTTCCTGTCATTTTAGCCAATCTGACAGGACACAGTGATAATTTTGCAGTGGTCTGCATTAAGTGTAAAATGTTTCTATTTCTGCCATAGTCAAGTGATTGTTATCTATGCTCAATGTCTAGGCTGGCCTCCTTCCTAGATAAGGGGCCTCAAGAAACACCTTTCTATTCTCCAGGTTATAAAGGACAGTTAATCATAAAATTCCACATAATAAAAAAAATTTACAGTCACAGGCCATCTAATTTCAAAGGGAATATCTATTGGCATACTGGAAAAGTGACAATACAATCTCTGACTGAGGTCTTCCAATGAGGAGGAAGCCACTACATACTGAAATAGCTAATTCCATTTGTGGACAACTTGAATTGTTAAAAAATTTTCCCCTCATAATAAAATTAAATTGTCTTCTTTTCAACCTCCATGTATCACTCTAAGTTCAGCCTACTGTATCTAATTAGAAAAGTCTTATTTTTTTTCCTTATGACAGCTCTTCAAATACTTGAACTTAACTCTCATGCCTTCTCCCTACCTTTTTTTCTTCTCAGACTTCTTTACACTAATCATACTCTTGCATTCCTGTGAAAACTATCCAGCTAATCTATGTCGTTCATAAATAGTGGTGCCCCAAACTAAAAACAGTTCTCCAGATGTGAGATGACAAGGGTATGATACAAAGGAATTATGTCTTCATCATACCTTTCTTAATATAGCCTAAACTGAAAAATCTGGTTGAAGGCAATCTAGATTAAGATCTCATACCAGAAAGAAGATATCTTTTGCATCTCTAGATAAGGGAAGATATTGTGACCAGACAAAGCATAGAATGGATCACAGAAGATAAAATAGGCAATTTTGATTATATGAGAGTGTTTTCCACAAACAAAATTAATAAAATTAAAACTAGAAGGAGAAATTTAATTGGGGAAAAAATCTCTGGAACAAATTTCTCTGATGAAAGTCTGATAATTAAGGAGAACAGATTCAAAGATACTGAAATTGAGCCATTTCCCAATATATATATATATACTTTTTCCCCCTTATGACAACTCTTCAAATACTTGAACTTAACTCTCATGC
>JAJPUD010002808.1:261336-292103 GCA_023553655.1 Myrmecobius fasciatus | reverse complement strand
TTTGAAAAAATAGGGACAGAAGGTATACTACCAAATTCCTTCTATGATACAGATATGGTGCTGACAGCTAAACCAGGTAGGGTGAAAACAGAGAAAGAAAACTATAGACCCATTTCCCTAATGAATATTAATGCAAAAATTTTAAATAAGATTTTAGCAACGAGATTACAGAAAGTTATCTCCAGGATAATACATCTTGACCAAGTAGGATTTATACCAGGAATGCAGGGCTGGTTCAATATCAGGAAAACTATCAGCATAATCAATTATATTAATAACCAAACTAACAAAAACCATATGATTATCTCAATAGATGCAGAAAAAGCATTTGATAAAATCCAACACCCGTTCCTATTAAAAACACTAGAGAGTATAGGAATAAATGGGCTTTTCCTTAAAATGATTAGTAGCATCTGCTTAAAACCATCAGCAAGCATCGTATGTAATGGAGACAAACTAGAACCATTCCCAATAAGATCAGGAGTGAAACAAGGCTGCCCACTGTCACCATTACTATTTAATATTGTATTATAAATGTTAGCTTTGGCAATAAGAGAAGAAAAAGAGATAAATGGAATTAGAGTAGGTAATGAAGAAACCAAATTATCACTCTTTGCAGATGACATGATGGTATACTTAGAGAACCCTAGAGACTCAACTAAAAAACTACTAGAAACAATTCACAACTTCACCAAAGTTTCAGGATTCAAAATAAATCCACATAAATCAGCATTTTTATATATTACCAACAAAGTTCAGCAGCAAGAGATACAAAAAGAAATTCTATTCCAAATAACGGATGATAGTATAAAATATTTGGGAATCTATCTGCCAAGGAAAAGTCAGAAACTATATGAACTAAACTACAAAACACTTAAGTGCTCCTGGGTAGGCTGAGCGAATATAATAAAAATGACAATACTACACAAACTAATTTACTTATTTAGTGCTATACCAATCGAACTCCCAAGACATTATTTTACAGATCTAGAAAAAATAGTAGCAAAGTTCATTTGGAAGAACAAAAGCTCAAGGATTTCAAGGGGATTAATGAAAAAAAAAAAGGCAGATGAAGGTGACCTTGCTGTACCAGACCTAAAATTATATTATAAAGCAGCGGTCATCAAAACCATTTGGTACTGGCTGAGAAATAGAGCAACTGATCAGTGGCATAGGCTAGGATATCAGGACAATCTAGGCAATAACTTTAGCAATTTAGTGTTTGATAAACCCAAAGACCCCACCTTTTGGGATAAGTATTCACTATTTGACAAAAACTGCTGGGAAAATTGGAAACTAGTGTGTAAGAAATTAGGGCTTGACCCACACCTAACACCACATACCAAGATAAGATCTAAATGGGTTCATGATCTAGATATAAAGAGTGATATTGTAAGCAAATTAGAAGAATGTAGTATAGTTTACCTCTCAGACCTGTGGAGATAGAATAAATTTATGTCCAAAGAAAATCTGGAACTCTTAACTGAACACCAGATAGATAATTTTGACTATATTAAGTTAAAAAGTTTCTGTACAAACGAAACTAATGCAGACAAGATTAGGAGGGAAGCATCAAATTGGGAAATCATCTTTACATTTAATGGTTCTGATAAAGGCCTCATTTCTAAAATATATAGAGAATTGAATCATATTTATAAGAATTCAAACCACTCTTCAATAGATAAATGGTCAAGGGATATGAACAGACAATTTTCAGATGATGAAATTAAAACCATTTCTAGTCATATGAAAAGTTGCTCCAAATCACTGTTGATCAGAGAAATGCAAATTAAGACAATTCTGAGGTACCACTATACACCTGTCAGATTGGCTAAAATGACAGAAGAAGATAACGATGAATGCTGGAGGGGCTGTGGGAAAGCTTGGACTCTAATACATTGTTGGTGGAACTGTGAACAGATCCAACCATTCTGGAGAACAATTTGGAGCTACGCTCAAAAAGTTATCAAGCTGTGCGTACCCTTTGACCCAGCCGTGTTTCTACTGGGCCTATATCCCAAAGAGATCTTAGAGGAGGGAAAGGGACCCACCTGTGCAAGAATGTTTGTGGCAGCCCTTTTTGTAGTGGCTAGAAACTGGAAACTGAATGGATGCCCATGAATTGGAGAGTGGCTGAATAAATTATGGTATATGAATGCTATGGAATATTATTGCTCTGTAAGAAACGACCAGCAGGACGATTTCAGAGAGGCCTGGAGAGACTTGCATGAAATGATGTTGAGTGAAACAAGCAGAACCAGGAGATCATTATACACAGCATCAACAATACTATATGATGATCAACTCTGATGGACATGGGTCTCTACAACAAAGAAATGTCTCAAACCAGTTCCAATTGTTCAGTGAAGAAAGCCATATGCACCCAGAGAGAGGGATATGAAATGTGGACCACAACGTAACATTTTTATGGTCTCTATTGATGTTTGCTTGCATTGGGTTTCCTTTTTCAGCTAGGGGGAAAATTTGTAACAGAAAGCTTTGTAAGGATCAATGTTGAGAAACTACCCATACATATGTTATGCAAATAAAAAGTTTCCATAAAAAAAAAAGAAAAAGAAAAAAAAGCCACTCCAGAACACTTTTCCCTTTGATTACTGTGCTTGACTCATTACAAAATAAAATGACTTTATAGGGAATAAAGGAAAAGCATCCTGGAATCAGAATATGACCATGTCAACCTATGGATCATTTTCTTGGACAAAATTCTACATTGGAGGGGATAGGGAGTGTCCTATCTCAAGATCAATGCTCTGACATTATTTAGCACTATATGTTAAATTTTTTTCCCTTTTTACACATATAAGGTAGCTATAGCACTCTTGAGGTTAGAAGAGTTCCAAAAATCAGGCATGTATCTTAATACATACGTTGGCTACAAATGGAATATAATTTGATATAGTACTGTAGTTCTAGCCAAGAGAAGAAGGGAAGAGGGTCAGGACAGAGTCATATTATCCATGAGTTCTCGTGCAAATAGAGACCTACAGCACTCCTAAATATATATGTCTCAAAGAAACAGCTAAAAGCATCACTAAATTTTGGGAAACTATTGTTTTAGGGAAGAGTGGATGTATGTAATGGAAAAGACCAACTGTAATTATTATACAGATTAATTTTTTCTTTTAGGTTGCATTTATGGCTTCTGACTCTAGAATTTCTGTTGGATAGGTACTGCAATTGACATTTTCTCAAAATTCCCTGAATCTGGTGATGTTCCATTTTCAGCTATTATGAATTCTTCCCAACAATCAAGTTATATTTAAGTTCCTACACTTGGGCTTGAAATAATAATTTTAAACCCTACATATAACTCCTATTACATAGAATTTTTATCCTTGCTAAATCACATATGGAAGAAATAATATGAAATAGGACAAGAAAGGTAGCTTGGTAGTTATATGTAGAGGGCGTTGACTATTAGGATCTGTGGTTTTATTAATGGAATGGATGTATGTATTTCCACCTTGTTTCCAGCTTGTGTTGAGGTATTGCTAGATGCAGGTTCCTTCTGAAGCTCTTTTCACACTAGCTCCCTAACTTCTCTGCTCTTTTTCCATCTCCTCCTTTTTCCCTTCTTTTCTTCCCTGTCTCCATGCCTTCCTCTCCCCTTTTCAAGTTCAGTGAAGAGTACAACCCCAAGGAGACTCCTGTAGGGTCCATCTCAGTTGTGGAGTGATTTAATAGCCAAAATACTGTGTTTACAAATAAGTTAGAGATTTAAGTCCTTTGGCTTATATTGATAGTTCAATATAATGTTTTGCATAACTGTAATTAGATATAACAATCATTGTTATATATATTTAATTGTTAGATCTTTTAAGTAAACATCCCTTCATAATGTTAACTGAGAGTAGAGTACTAACTAATGATATTAATATTGAGGAGAAACTTAACTGGCCCTGGGAGATTGCTATTAAAAGAAACTTAAGCCCACTGGGATTGGTAGTTGAGGATACAGCATTAGAAGAACCCATAGCCCTTCAAGGAAATCCACAGAAGCTTGAGGGAAAGTGGAGCAATAACTCTTCATTACCTGGATCCTTCCTACCATTCCAGCCTTCTTATACTTTACTCCCATCCTGCCACAGTGGATGATTTAGGAGATCCTTGAATGTAACTCTCCCAGCCCTATACCTTTTGTCTGTATTCCATGCTTGGTATGCTCTTCCAACTCATCTCCCGCTTTTAATTTTCCTGGCTTCCTTCAAAATTAATTTCAAATCTTATTTTCTGCAGATCACCTTACTTGAATCCTCCAGGCTGACAATCCTTTCCCTTTGAAGATTACCTCCCATCTACTCTGCATATATCTTGTATGGAACTAGTTGTTTACATATTGTCTTCCCCATTGTTAGAATATAAATTCCATGTAGATAGGGACTGTTTTTATCTCTTTGAATAACCTTAGTTCATAGCACCATGCTCAGTATGTAGCAGTGTTTAATAAATGCTTGCTGACTGACTGATAAAATAAAGGTCCTTATTGTTTCCCTATTGTTTTCTAGATTCAGCATTTATACAATTATAAATCCATAAATCATCTAATCCAGAGCTATTACATGTAGGAAATGATGGGAACCCTGAAGCCAGCTTGTTCTCTCCCCTTATCAGGAAATATTAAAAAGAGCCTAACCTGCAATATTCAACCTCCCTTGCCTTTATAATGAGAGACAAAACTCCCAAACTGGGCCTCTCTTGAATCAGTAATGTGAGGCTGGAAACTCTTTATCATTCTCTTTTGTCTCAATTATGTAAGGCCAAAACTTTTTAATCAGATCATCTACTCTAAAATTGTCTAGTTAATATCTTCAAATATCCTTTATCTCCCCAACACCTTCCTGCTTCCCCCTCCCCTTTCTTCTTCTGCCTATAAAAATCAACCCTTTCCCAAAGGATTTTACAAAAATCATCTTTGGAATTTGTCCATGACCTTTTCTACTAAATAAATGCATCTAATTGCAAAGATAATGCCATTGTGAATTTTTCACATGCACTTTTAGCTTTGCACTTCACCTTTTGAATCAGTAATTGCTCTCTAGATCCTCATCAGTAGTATCAGGGATGGGATTTGAACCAGGTCTTCTGACTTAAGAGCTAATTTTCTTTTCAGTAGCATGATGTCCCTTTCAATAGCTCTAAGTTCAAATCTTGATATCCCAAATTTTGAGTTTCTCTCTCTGAAGGACTTATCTCAAAATTCTTAATACCTTTCCAGGAGCTAAGTGCCCCAATTTTCCCTGATGCATTTTAGTTACTGAGATAAATCTTTCACATCCACCAAGACACTCAGTATTACTCTAATTAATTCTTGGAAAAGTGGAAAAAGAAGAAAGGCTTGTGTAGATGAATGGGGTGAGTGGAAACTGTACTCCTTTGATTGCTTAGACTTCTTATAATTGCAGACAAATATTCATGTTGGGAAAGAGGAAAGAGGGAGAAGATAGTATTCTTATTGTACAGTTGTGTTGAACTCGTTCATTGGGGATTTCCAAGCCAAAAATACTAAAATAGTTTGGCACTTTCTTTCATACCCACCAGGATACTCAATATTATTCTAATTAATCCTTGGAAAAGTGAAAAAGGAAGAAAGGCTGTGTAAAAGAATGGGGTGAGTGGAAACTCTGCTCCTTTGATTGCTTAAACTTCTTATGATCCCAAACATTCATGTTGGGAAAGAGGAAAGAGGGAGAAGATAGTATTTTAATTGTTCAGTTATGTCCAACTCATCCATTGGGGATATCCAATCCAAAAGTACTAAAGTAGTTTGACATTTCTTCCTCTAGTGTTTCCCCATTTATAGAACTGAGTTAAACAGGAGTTAAGTGACTTGCCCAG
Organism: Myrmecobius fasciatus; assembly: GCA_023553655.1. Lineage (NCBI taxonomy): Eukaryota > Metazoa > Chordata > Mammalia > Dasyuromorphia > Myrmecobiidae > Myrmecobius > Myrmecobius fasciatus. The sequence goes on along the minus strand of JAJPUD010002808.1, from coordinate 286,247 downwards.
AGTCACAGAGTTAGTGTCTTGAGACCAGAACTCTCAGGAAGTCAGAATTTTGTGATTTCAGGCTCCCACAAGGGGCACCATTGCAGCACCAACCCCATTCTTTTCTACCAATAGTATTCTTATTTTCAGGCCCAATTACAGTATTCTTGTTATAAATATTTAATGATAAAATTTTCATCATTTTTAAAATACGAAATTTGCAATATCCTTTATTTTAATTCTATCTTAAGACTAACCATTTTCCCAAAGAAAAGCATTTTAAAAAAGGGGGGGGGAAATTAATTGGGGAAACAAGCAAATCATAGTATATGAATGTAATGGAATACCTACTCTTAAATAAACAACGGATATGAAGAATTCAGAGAAGCACAGGAAAATTTGCATAATCTAATGCACCAAGTTAGGTGAACAGAATTAGAATGCAAGAAACTATAGTTATTACAAGATAACTATAACTATGTAACTGGAAAGAAGAAACAAAGCAAAACTAAAAACTTCTTAATTATAATGTCCACGCTTGCTATAAAGATAAAAGAAGAGAAAAATATCTCTTTCCTGTATGTGGAGATATGGGAAATACTATAGGTGGGGAACATTTAGTTAATGTCAGTTTTACTGAACTATGTGTCTTTGTCTCTTTATATCACTTTCTCTGTTTTTTTCCCTCCTCCCATTTTAAGGGATAGCTTAATGAATAGAGGAGGAGGAAAAATATATTTGAAAATGAAGATGATGTGAAAACAAAAAAATACAAAAATCATTTCTCTTCTTTTAATTCTTTCAAAAGTATGAGACAAGGAGAAAAAATGTCATATAATTGACAGATATTCACTTTACATATAACTTTTCAGGAGCACTTCTGTTCAATGAGATACATCTATAGTTTGTTATCAGTTTTATGCCATAAATTGTGGGGGGAAAATGTAGAATCTTGCCAATTTTGTGTCAAACTCTTGCCTGTTTCCTTGCTTGCAGTACACCATTTTTGAAAAGCAGCAAATCTATAATTATTTTTTTCCTTTTTTTTTATTAAAAGCTTTTTATTTACAAAACATACGAGTGTTTTCTACATTGACCTTTGCAAAACTTTTTTTTTGTTCCAAGCTTTTCCCCTCCTTCCCCCCAGCCCCCACCCCTAGATGACAGGTAATCTAATACATGCTAAATATATTAAATTATATGACAAATCCAATATATGTATACATATCTATACAGTTATCTTACTGCACAAGAAACATCAGATCTAGAAAGAGAAAAAAAAAAACAACCTAAGAAGGAAAACAAAATGCATGGAAATATTCACATAAAGCTTTAAAATGTTGTGTTGTGGTTCACACTCAGTTCCCTCAGGCCTCTCTCTGGATGTATATGACTATCTTCATCACTGAACAATAGGAACTGGTTTGAATCACAACATTGCTGAAGAGAGCTACGTCCAGAATTGATCATCATGTAATATTGTTGTTGCTGTGTATAATGATCTGGTTCTGCTCGTTTCACTCAGCATCAGTTCATGCAAGTCTCTCTAGGTCTCTTTGAAATCATCCTGCTGGCCATTTCTTACTGAACAATAATATTCCATGACATTCATATACCATAATGTATTCAGCCATTCTCCAATTGATGGGCATCCTTTCAATTTCCAGTTTCTTGCCACTACAAAAAGGGTTGCCACAAACATTTTTGCACATGTGGGTCCCTTTCCCTCCTTTAAAATCTCTTTGAGATATAGGCCCAATAGAAACACTGCTGAGTCAAATGGTATGCACAATTTGATAATTTTTTGAGCATAGTTCCAGATTGCTCTTCAGAATGGTTCAGATCTATAATTATTACTGAAATAATTGGTCCGTGATTATATGGATTCTCCACATCACATGAGTTGCCCAGATCAGTAAATCTTCAGAAGCATATAATTTCTTGGTTCTCAGTGTCCTGTTCTCTATTCTGTTCTTCTGTTTTTATTTGGATATTTGAGTAGTTTAACAGAGAGGACTCACTGATATTTAGAATCACAAATTTAGAAGTGAATAAAACCTTAAAAATCACCTTATCTAATTAATTTTATGGATGGGGAAACTAAGGCAGAGGAAGATGAGGTGGCTTGCTTAAGGTAACACAGACAGTAGGTGGATGGACCCATGATTCCAAGTTCAGCAATCCTTATACTAAACTATGATGCCTTTCACGAGCATCTTCTATGTACAAAGTATCCTGCTGAGGAATTTGAAATATACATGAATAAGATGTCTTCCCTTGAGGCACTTATAATCAAGGAGAATAGCAAGGATAGGAATACATAAAAATACAGTGGAAATAGAATTTAGAAAGTACCACAAAAAAGAATAAATAAAGTGTTTGGAGAGTTTAGGAAAGAAAGTGAAGATTACCTTTGGCTGAGAAGATCATGAGAATCAGAGATTTTGTGGTAATTCCTTTGAATGATAAATAAAATTAAGACAAGCAGTAATAGGGAAAAATTTTCAGAAGAGGTAGAACTCAAGTCTGAACATAGTAAATCATAGAGAATTTCATTTAAATGTCCCTGTTGCAATACTTAATGTATTGTGTTATTGGATAAGTACTAGAAGAGGATTCTTAAAAGGTATTATAAAAAATAAATCAATGAATGAGTAAATAAAAGCAAAAAAAGAAAAAGGTACTAGTTTGAGATAAGACTGGAAGGGTAGCTTGGCCCCATATTGCAAAGAATTTTGAAGGGAAGATTGTCTAAAGTGAGTCATTACAAATTTTAACAAGGATGAATGGCGCAATTGTTTATATAAAAGCACAGAATCAAAAGTGTTTGAACCATAAAGGAACATAAAAGATAGCCTCCTATTTTTTCCAAATGAGAAAGCAGACATCAGGGAGGTGAAGCAACGTACTAATAGTCATACAAATAGTAAGTAGCTGAGCCTAGATTTAAATACTGAGCATCTGATTCTGAATCTAGTGTTCTTTCCACAATTGGTTGTGGCTAATTTATTCCATTCCCCTTCCTCAGTTAAAGGGTATAAGTTGAAAGCAGTTTCTTTAATTGTCATTATTTTTGCACATGGCAACTCACTCAGGTAATTTATCATCGTGACTTCCAGAAGCAATCCATTCTCCTATTGCCACCACCTTTCACTCCTGGACTGATGGAATCAGTTCTTTCCTTCATATATTCTTTCATAGAATCATAAAAAAGGGAAATACCATGAGAAATAAAAAGCAAAAAGTGAAAATAGTACTACTTGATCTACATTCAGACTGAATAATTTTTTTTCTCTGGATGTGTATAGCATTTTCTGTCATGAGTCTTTTGGAACTGAGAAGAGTTAACATCTATCAAAGCTGATCATTATACAATGTTTTTGTTACTGTATACAGTGCTCTCCTGTTGCTCACTTCACTCAGCATCAGTTTATATATTTCCCAGATTTTTTTCTGAAATCTTCCATTTTTTATCATTTCTTTTAGCACAATAGTATTCTGTTACATTTACATACCACAGTTTGTTCAGCCATCCCCCAATTGATGGGCATTCTCTCAATTTCCAATTCTTAGCCACCACAAAAAAGGGCTGCTATAAACATTTTTATACATATGGGTCCTTTTCCATTTTTAATGTTCTCTTTGGGGTGCAGACCAGTAATGGTATTGCTAGATCAAAGGCTATGTACAGTTTCATAGCTCTTTGGACACAGTCAGATGGAATTATTTTCCTATATTATCTTGCATTGTGTTATTTTCACTTAGGTAGTTATGTTCTTATGTCTAATTACAGGTGCTTATATTTTCCTCCAGAATAATAACTTCAAATAAACAGTGTAGCATATTAGTTTAGCAGGTAGAGCATAAGGCTTATAGTGTAAAAAACCTAAATTCATATCCTACATTTGACACTATAGCTATGTGGTCACAGACAAGTCATTTAACTTCTCTTAACCTCAGTTTCCTCATTTATAAAATGAGGGAGACTGACTGGATGGCCTTTAAAGGTCCCTTCTAGTTCTGAGTCTATGGATTCAGATTTACGTAACACTTGAAAGGTTTGTAAAGTCTGCCCTCCATAACTAATTGTGAGATATGTAAGGCATTATTATCCCCCTTTTGTAGATAAGATAACTGAATCTCAAAGGTAACCTATCCTTGGTTACATACCATCTATCTAAAAAGGGATTGAATAAAGCTCAGGTCTCTTGATGTCAAAATTATCACCCCTTTCACTAGTTCCTTTACTAGTTATTCCAGGAAAGAGCTAAATGTATCTGGGAAGTTCCATTTTTACAACAGATTTTTCCAAAAGTGTCATGAATTAATGATGTTCTAATTTATTTCAGAAAAAGGACCGCCTTAAGTTCTCAGAAAGATGGAAACATTCATTTTCCTGACACCTTTTTAAAAGGTAGAAGGCTGTTCATTTTGTTCAATATCTAGTTTATGTCTGATATACCGAAGAATAATCTTCTGCTTTGTTGTAACTTCTATGTTTTGAATCATTTGGCTTTGGGAGAAAGAAAAAGACACCACCTCATCAAAGTTCTATTTCCTGGGCAGCGACTGATATGAAGTGAAATTGCCTTCCTCTTCCTATTGTATAGGTATGACTCAAAATAGATGATTTCAATACATTAGAATTTAAGGAATTTTAGAATGAGAAGAGACCTTAAAATTCAGCTACCTCAAAGTATTAACCAAAGACTAAACCATGGGTAAGTTATCATCTTGCTAGATAAGGATTTTCCATCTCAGGAAAATTCATTCAATTTTTCAGAAAGTTCTTATTGTTAGGCAATTCTTATGTTGTGTGAGAGAGGTAGTATGTAGCACTGGAAAGAGTGAGAGATATAGAATCAGAAGACCTGAGTTCCTTATCCTGGCCCTGCTACTTGAATGAATGAAAAGAATTTTATTAAGTATCTATTGTGTGCAAAGCACTATATTGGCGCAGGGAATACAAACAAAAACAAAAATGAGATAGTCTCTGCCCTCAAGGAAAAAAATTAATTGTAATAAACAACACAGAATCACAGAATGAGAGAAGTAGAAGGGACTTCAATGGCTATTTGGTACAACCCACCATAATCTATTATTCCTCTTCTCTGTCTTGCATTCCTGATCCTCTTCTTCATCATGACTTCTAATTCTTCCACTACTCTGTTAACTTTCACCCCTGCACTAGCTATGTCCTCCTCCTTTCCTTCAGCAGGACCTTTTAGTGAGTTGATGAATCATTGAATGGCCGCTTCGCATCATTTGACTCTATTGATCACCCCCTTCTTCTTGATACTCTTGCTTGGCTCTTCCTCCTAGCTGACAGCTCCTGAAAGACACTGCCACTAATGGTGAGTATTTTCCTAATTGCTGTTTTAGGCCTTCTCTTCTCCCTCTATACTATTTTACTTGGTAATCTTATCATTTTAGGTGGATTCAAATATGAGTACTATGTAGATTCTCAAAACTGTTAAGATCTAATCTCTCACCTGACTTCCAGTATTGTGTATCTACCTGCTTCTTAAACATCTTCAACATGTCCAGAATTGGACTCATCTTTCCCCTCAAAACTCTCCCCTCTTCCTATCTTCCTTGTTATTAGTGAGCCTCTCAGTCACTCTAGTCTTGCAGCAGCGGTATTCTGGACTCCTCTCTCTCATCTCCAGTTTTCAGTCAGTTGAAAAGTACTGTCATTTCTACCTATACATCTTTTGAATACATCCCTTTCTCTCTGACAACAACATTACCTTAGTGTAGACCCCCATCACCTAAAAGCTTAGATTATTTCAGTAGCCTTCTGTTTTGTCTCCATTCAAATCTAACCCATATTACTTCCCTAAAAATAAAAATATAATCTCTGTTCACAATGAACTCGGAGTCTAACGGGGAGACAACATGCAAGCAAAATATATACAAAATAAATTGGAGATAATTTCAGGGGAAGGCACTAAAAGTAAAGAGGATTTTTTTAATCCCCAGAATTTAGCACAGTACCTTGGCATATAGAACTTAAATTATGTTTGGGGACTTATCTTTACTTGAACTATAGCATATAAGAAAGGTACCTTCTTAGAAAGGTATTTTCTAGAAGGTTTCCAAGAAGAGAGAGCCCACCATCTCTCTAGGCAGCCCATTCCACTCTTGGACATATATTTTATCTTAAGACAGAAAACTTTGTTCTAGCTAATAGGAAGAATTAATGAATAGAATGAATAAAAAGGTAGAGCAAATAATTGTCACACCTTTCTCAAAGGCAATAGTAGTGTTGATCTTATTACTGTTCTCAAGTAAGAGTTATAAAGAGGGAGAAATGAAGGGCAGATGATGGGATCATAGAATTGTAAAATTGATTTAGAGTTTTAAAAAAAACCCTTAGAAGTCAGAAGTCTGACATTCTTATTTTACAGATGAGAAAATAGACTAAATAAATTGTGAGTTGTCCACGATCACACATTTTCTAAATGTCTGAGACAGGATTAAAATCCAGGTTCTCCTGGCTTTATGACAACCTTTCTGTGTTCAGAGTGAATGTAGTTAAGAAACACAATTTGAGGTCAGCTAGCTGAATTGAGTTAAGTGAATTTGAATGTAAACACACATGAACCAGGAGTCTTGGTTCCTAGTGCTCTAGTCCAGAGTATGCTATTGACACTAAGAGAAGTGGGTATAGTAGCAAGAATGACAGGATACTCAGGGCAGGTACTTGGACTTAGTTCCTATGTGAGCCTTGATTCTATTATTTATAAAATGAGAAGGTTGAACTGCAGGTCTTTTAAGATCCCTGTTATCTCTAAATCTGTGATCCTTTCAAATATGCCTTCTTCAACTATACATTAATTACACTTCTTGACTCTGAAGCTGTAAGACATAATCTAATGCCTCTTCCACAGAAAAAAAAAGGCCAAATATTGAAGAAAGCTCTGTCATATCCATTTCCTTCAACTGTTCTTCCTATACATTGGTTTTAAATTTCTCTTCTATCTTGGTCATAGTCTTCTGGACATGCTCTTAAAATGTCACAAATTTCTAATATACAGGTGTGCCAAGAGTCTTAGTACAGTCTTGCATTTATTCATGGCTATTATTTAAGCATTCACAGATTAAAATTGCACTACAATTTTTGGGATACCTTATATAAGCAAAATAAGGCCATTTTCTGCTTTATAAGTGTCAGTTTAAAACTACCCTAGGGCTTTTGAATACTAAAGACCTGAGTTCCAATTCAGACTTAGATAATAGCTGTGTGACCCTGAGCAAGTCACTTAACCTTGTTTTCCTCATTTTCATCATCTGTAAAATGAGCTGGGGAAGGAAATAGCAAACTGCTCCAGTATCTTTGCCAAGCAAATCCAAAATGTGGACACAAAGAGTTGGACATGAATGAAATGATCTAACAACAATAATCACAAATATAACTTAAAACTATGAAACTTTTTATATTTTACTAAGACACTCCTATCTATAAGTTCTGGTTCTGCTTAAAATTGTATATTCAAAATATTAGGTTATTATATTTAATTATGATCTGTTAGATATGTGTCACAATCTTTAAAAAAAGGTTAAATTTAATAAGATTATTTCAGCAGAATATTTTAGATTTTTTTTTCCAATGTGGCCTGCTTTTGGTGCCTCTTTTCCATATTCCTTCTACTCAGAAATCTATGTCTATGTACTCTATTCAAAGGAAATGATTGTGTATAGACTTTTGTTTATCAGTCTGAAATAAGGTCATGGACAAGTTCCAACTGTTGGTAGAGGTGGAGAGGGGAAGTCCCTTCCTTTTCTCCCAGGAAGCAGTGAAATAACATAAATGTAATTAGGATTCTTTTGTTGTTCTTCTAGCACATGTTTTAGTTAGTTTATCCTTGGTGAGTAGCTGTTCCCAAGACCTAAGGCTACATTAGTTGCTAAATCTGAAATATGCTTTTGTTCATTAAAAATAGAACAAAAAATGAGCTAAAAATCAATCAATCAATATTTATTCAGCCCTAAGTATGTACTTATCATCGGAGTCAGATAGGAAAAGTGAAAATATATCTCCCTAAAGTAGCTTAGATTCTAAAAAGTGGAGACAACACATGTATGTATTGTGTGTGAGAGAGAGAAAGACAGAGACAGAGAAAGAGAGTGAGTGTAAATTAGGTATGTACAATACAAGGTAATCTTAGAGAAAAAGACTTTGGCAAGTGGAAGAATTTGGAATTAAATCTTGAAGGAATCCTGGAATTCCAAGAGATGGAAGAAAAGAGAGAATATCTAGTACAAAGGCGTGAATAGAGAATTGTCCTAAAAACAGCAATTAGGCCAGTAGAGCAGAGCCCAAGAATGGGTAGAAAAGAATAATGCATAAGGATAGAAAAAGAGAAAGGGGGTAGGCTGTGAAGACTTTTAAATGCCATCCAAAGGAGTTTATATTCAATTCTGGATGTAATAGAAAACCACTAGCATTTATTGAATAAGGAAGAGAAGGCAGCTCTGTGGAAAATAGAATAAAGTAAGGATCTACTTGAGGGAGGAATGCTAATTAGGAAGCTATTGCAGTGGTTTTTAGAAAGTGGTGATAAGGGTCTAAAGTAGAGGGCTTTCTGTGGCTTTGTTAAGTGGAGATAAGGGAATGTAGATGAGAAATTTTGTGGAAGTGCCAACTACAAGATTTGTTATCAGATTGGTTATATTGTAGGGAGAAAGATAGATTATGTGGGAAGAACTTGAGGGTGACATCATGGCTCTCAAATTGGGTGACTGAAAAGATGGTAGTACCATTGGTTGATAATGACAGGAAGTTCAATAGAGGGATGAGTTTTGGAGAAAACAGACTTCTGTATTAGAGACAATGGTGAGTTTGATGTGTCTTAAGAACATGTAGTTCAAAATGTCAAGTACACCATTAGTATTATAGCAGTATCACTTAGATGAGAGATTAAGGCTGAATATTTAGAACTAGAAGTCATCAACAAAGGAGTGATCTTTGAAATCATGTATCTGATAGGATCATCAAGTGAGGAAGTATAAAGGAGAAACAGAAGATTATTCAGTTCAGGGTAGTATGCATGTATGTATGATATGGATAAGAAAACAGCTTTTAAAAATGTAAGATTCAAGAAATAATAAAATGTTAGGGGGGGGGGCAACAAACTAGTCATTCCTCATTAAAAAACATAAGTGACTAATTGGGCAGAGCCAGTATGGTGGAGTAAAGACAGGACTCTCTGTGGCCACCTCTGACCTTCTCTCAAACCAACAGCAGATTGAGCCTCTAAATTGATTTTTTAGTCAAAGAACCCACAAATATTTGGACTACAACAATTCCTAGAAGAAGCTACATTGGAAGAGCTTCAGAAAAGGTCTGTTTCAGACAGGCAGGGCGTCATTCAGTTTGCCAAGCTCAGAAGGCAGCACCAGGAAACAGGGCAGGAAGCCAGGCAGTATTCAGTGTGGCAGATTCTAAGCACCTGGAAAGTATCTAGGAGGCTTTGGGCCACCCTGCCCTACTTGCAGGAAGGTGCTTTGGTAGATCTATCTTTTGTAAAAGATATATTGTAACCCACGGCAAAGGCTGGACCTAGCCCCTATACCTCAGCACCGGAAGACAATCAGCAGAACTGCCCCAGGGCAAATTAAAGTAGCTGTTGCTCCTTGGCTTTAAATACACCTCAAGCTTTTTTTTTATGAATAAAAAACAAAAAAGAACTCTCACCATAGACAACTTTTATGGAAAAAGAGAAGGGCAGACCTCAGATCCTTAGGTTCATATAAGTAAAGCAACTCCAGAGGAAACCACAAAGGGAGACATGATCTGGTGCCCATTTCACAAGGCTTTCCAGGAAGACTGCATAAAGAATCTCAAAAAAGAGTTAAAAGAAAAATGGGGAAATGAATTGAAATCATTGCAAGAAGGATATAATGCCCTACAAAAGAGATATGAAAAAGACACCAATTCACTGAAAAACAAAATTGGTGAAATAGAAAAAGATTGCAATGAACAAAAAAATTCAATTGGCCAGATACAAAAGGAGTTAAAAAAGATGACTGAAAAAAAATAATAAATTAAAAATTAGAATTGAACAAATGGAAGGGAATGACTCAATAAAACTTCAAGAATCAGTCAAACAAAAACAAAAAAAATGAAAAAAATAGAAGAAAATATGAAATATCTCCTAGGAAAAACAACTGACCTGGAAAATAGATGTAGAAGAGACAATCTAAAGATAATTGGACTTCCTGAAAGCAATGATGAAAAAAAGAACCTAGACATTATCTTCCAGAAAATCATGAAAGAAAATTGCCTTGATGTTTTAGAATCAGAAGGCAAAACCACCATCGAAAGAATTCACCGATCATCTCCTGAAACAGACCCCCAAATTAAATCCCCAAGGAATGTCATGGCTAAATTTCAGGACTATCACATCAAGGAAAAGATATTGCAAGCAGCTAGAAAGAAACAATTCAAATACTGAGGAACTGTTATTAGAATCACCCAAGATCTGTCAGCTTCCACATTAAAGGACTGAAGGGCCTGGAAGCAGATATTCCAAAAAGCAAAGGAACTTGGATTACAGCCAAGAATAAGCTATCCATCTAGAATGAGCATTATCTTTGAAGGAAGAAGATGGATATTTAATGATATAGGTGAATTTCACCTATTTCTAATGAAAAGACCATATCTGAACAAAAAATTTGACCTCCAAACACAGAACTCAAGAGAAGCATAAAAAAGTAAAAAGGAAAGAACTCTTGAGAACTATATTTCTACTATGGGTATATTTAAAGAATGGGGGTATAATTTTATTTTACTTTTGATAATATGAAAAAGAAACTAGAGATAGAAGGGGTATCATATTGGAAAAAGACGAAAAAGGAGGTAAAATAAGGTAAAATCTCATGAAGAGGCAAAGAAAACCCAATATAATTAAGGGAAAGAAGGGAAGGAGATGAGCATTGTGTGAATCTTACTCTCATCAAATTGGGCTCTAAAAGAGTATATCAGACATATTTGGTTTCACAGAGAAAGTTGTCCCTCCATATAGGAAAGTGGGAGGGAAAGGAGGAAAAGAAAAGGAAAGACTAATAGAAGGTAAAAAAGAAGAATTAGGGGAAAGGTGTAAAAGAAGGGAGAGGAGTTCTAAAGGAGGGAGGACTGTTTGAGGGATGTGGTCATCAAAAGCAAAATACTGGGGGGGGAAGGGAGAAAGGGGAAAGGAAAGAGCAAAACATAACTTTGTTTAAATAAGATGGCAGGAAATACAGAATTAGTTATTTTAACTGTGAATGTGAATGGGATGAACTCTCTCATAAAAAAGTGGACAGCAGCCTGGATTAAAAGCCAGAATCCTACAATATGTTGTTTACAAGAAACACATCTGAAGCATAGAGATACATACAGAGTGAAGGTAAAGGGCTTGAGCAGAATCTATTATGCATCAGGTGAACAACAACACAAAAAAGCAGGGGTAGCAATCCTGATCTCAGATCAAGTAAAAGCAAAGATATATCTAATTAAAAGAGATAAGGAAGCAAACTATATTTTACTAAAGAGTACCATAGATAATAAAGCAATAGCAATAACAAACATATATGCACCAAGTGGTGTAGCATCCAAATTCCTAGAGAAGTTAAGAGAGATGCAAGAAGAAATAGACAACAAAACTATACTAATGGGGGATCTCAACCTTGCTCTCTCAGAATTAGATAAATCAAACCACAAAATAAATAAGAAAGAAGTTAGGGAGGTAAACAAAATGTTAGAAAATTTAGGTATGATTGATCTTTGGAGAAAATTGAATGGAGACAGAAGGGAGTTTACTTTTTTCTCAGCAGTTCATGGAACTTATACAAAAATTGACCATGTATTATGGCATAAAAACCTCAAAATCAAATGCACAAAGGCAGAAATAGTAAATGTAGGTTTTTTTAGACCATGATACAATAAAAATCACATGTAATATAAGGCCAGGAGAAAAAAAACCAAAAGTTAATTGTAAATTAAATAATCTAATTTTAAAGAATGAATGGATAAAAGAGCAAATCATAGGCACAACCAATAACTTCATCCAGGAGAATGACAATAATGAGACAACATACCAAAATTTGTGGGATACGGCCAAAGCAGTTATAAGGGGTAATTTCATATCTCTAGATGCTTACTTGCATAAAATAGAGAAAGAGAATATCAATGAATTGGGCTTACAATTTAAAAAGGTAGAAGCAGAACAAATTAAAAACCATCAATTAAATACCAAATTAGAAATTCTGAAAATAAAAGGGGAGATTAATAAAATTGAAAATAAGAAAACTATTGAATTAATAAATAAAACTAAGAGGTGGTTTTATGAAAAAACCAACAAAATAGATAAACCTTCAGGTAATTTAATTAGAAGAAGGAAAGAGGAAAATCAAAATATTAGTCTCAAAAATGAAAAGGGAGAATTTTCCACCAATGAAGAGGAAATTAGAATAATAATTAGGAGTTACTTTGCCCAACTTTATGCCAATAAATTTGATAATTTAAATGAAATGGAGGAATATCTACAAAAACATAGGCTGCCCAGGTTACCAGAAGAGGAAATAAATTATTTAAATAGCCCCATTTTAGAGAAAGAAATAGAACAAGCTATTTATCAGGTCCCTAAGAAAAAATCTCCAGGGCCAGATGGATTTACATATGAATTCTACAGAATATTCAAAGAACAATTAACTCCAATATTATGTAAACTATTTGAAAAAATAGGTAAAGAAGGTATACTACCAAATTCCTTTTATGATACAGATATGGTGCTGATAGCTAAACCAGGCAGGGTGAAAACAGAGAAAGACAACTATAGACCAATTTCCCTAATGAATATTGATGCAAAAATCTGAAATAAGATATTAGCAATGAGATTACAGAAAGTCATCCCCAGGATAATACACTATGATCAAGCAGGATTTATACCAGGAATGCAGGGCTGGGTCAATATTAGGAAAACTATCAGCATAATCAATTATATTAGTAACCAAACTAACAAAAATCATATGATTATCTCAATAGATGCAGAAAAAGCATTTAATAAAATCCAACATCCATTCCTATTAAAAACACAAGAGAATATAGGACTAAATGGGCTTTTCCTTAAAATGATGAGTAGCATCTATTTAAAACCATCAGCAAGCATCATATGTAATGGGGACAAACTAGAACCATTCCCAATAAGATGAGGAGTGAAATAAGGCTGGCCACTGTCACCATTCCTATTTAATATTGTATTAGAAATGTTAGCTTTGGCGGTAAGAGAAGAAAAAGATTAAAGGAATTAGAGTAGGTCATGAGGAAACCAAATTATCAGTCTTTGCAGATGATATGATGATATACTTAGAGAACCCTAGAGACTCAACTAAAAAACTACTAGAAACAATTCACAACTTTAGCAAAGTTGCAGGATACAAAATAAATCCACATAAATCATCCGCATTTTTAAATATTGCCAAGAAAGTTCAGCAGCAAGAGATACAAAAAGAAATTCCATTCAAAATAACTGTTGATAGTATAAAATATTTGGGAATCTATCTGCCAAAGAAAAGTTAGGAACTATATGAACTAAACTACAAAACACTTTCCACACAAATAAAGTCAGACCTAATCAGTTGGAAAAACATCAAAGTGCTCATACGTAGGCTGAGAAAATATAATAAAAATGGCAATACTACCCAAACTAATTTACTTATTTAGTGCCATACCAATCAAACTCCCAAGAAATTATTTTAAAGATCTAGCAAAGTTCATCTGGAAGAACAAAAGGTCAAGAATTTCAAGGGAATTAATGAAAAAAACAAAAGCTGATGAAGGTGACCTTGCTGAACCAGATTTAAAAGTATATTATAAAGCAGTGGTCATCAAAACCATTTGGTACTGGCTAAGAAATAGAGTAGTCGATCAGTAGAATTGGATAGGATCACAGGACAAACTAAGTAATAACTATAGCAATCTAGTGTTTGATAAACCCAAACAACCCAGCTTTTGGGATAAGTACTCACTATTCAACAAATATTGCTGGGAAAATTGGAGACTAGTATGGAAGAAATTAGGACTTGACCCACACCTAACACCACATACCAAGATAAGATCTAAATGGGTTCGTGATAGAGACATAAAGAGTGATATTATAAGCAAATTAGAGGAACATAGGATAGTTTACCTCTCAGACCTGTGGAAAAGGAAGGAATTCATGTCCAAAGAAGAACTGGAACTCTTTTTTTTTAACAAATCAAATTATGCATTTATTTATAAAATGACAAATGCCCTAAGAATAGACAGATTTATTGTATTGTGAAACATTCTTAGTACACATGGAAGATGTTATATTCTTTAAAGACAGTACACAGAATGGCTAAGACTGAAAGAGAAAAATAAACTGTAATTTTAAACTCAGTCTTGATTTAGGGTAAAAGTTATAAATTATTTGCTGAAATGCAATCAGCACAAACTCAGATTCTACGTTACACGGAGCATGAAGGAATACAAGTTGCTTGGAGTCCAACAAGACACATACCTAAATCTGAAAATCTGAAAAGGCCTTTTCTGACTTTATACACTAGTTTTCTTCTGGGACAGATTGATTTTATCTCCGAGGCTAAGGGCCATTCCCCGACTCTGCACGAATTCGTATGTGGCCCGTTACTGGGGCTTCTGGTCCAAGATGAATTGGCTTTTCAATACTGACATTTGCAAGTGCATCTTCTCCAAATATGGAACGAGCATACAGGTTGGCAGCCATAAAACCACAGTATCCAGAAAGAGCCTTTTCTGGAGTGAGGCACTTCATATTGGTTGATTTCAGCATATGATGTAAATATTCATTTAAATCAATTATATTTGTGTTAACTGTCACTTTGTTTTCCCACTTAAATTCTGCCCACATCTGGCGGAACTCAGCATCAGTACAAGAAGCAGGTTGAATGTAGTCCATGATGTCAATGTGAATGTTACTGAGCACCACACAGTTTCTGTCACTTGCTGCTCCAGGTACATCATATACTATATTACCAAAAATGATTCCATTTTCTGTTGAAGCTACTTTAACATTAGCCTTAATATTTGCAAAATCATGAGGTGCAAGAGTCAAAGGAAATGGTTTTTCCACAAGTTTAAGATCCCCTAATGTGGCTAGTTCTAATATGCAAGAACTGGAACTCTTAATTGAACACCAGATAGATAATTTTTACTGTATTAAAAAGTTTTTGTACAAACAAAACTAATACAGACAAGATTAGGAGGGAAGCAATAAATGGGGAAATCATCTTTACATTTAAGAGTTCTGATAAAGGCCTCATTTCTAAAATATAGAGAGAAGTGTCTCATGTTTATAAGAATTCAAGCCACTCTTCAACAGATAAATGGTCAAGGGATATGAACAGACAATTTTCAGATGATGAAATTTAAACCATTTCTAGTCATGAAAAGTTGCTCCAAATCACTATTGATCAGAGAAATGCAAATTAAGACAACTCTGAGATATCACTACACACCTGTCAGATTGGCTAAGATGATAGGAAAAGATAATGACGAATGTTGGAGTGAATGTGGGAAAACTGGGACACTGATACATTGTTGGTGGAACTGTGAACAGATCCAACCATTCTGGAGAGCAATTTGGAACTATGCTGAAAAAGGTATCAAACTGTGCATACCCTTTGACCCATCAGTGTTTCTATTGGGCTTAGATCCCAAAGAAATCATAAAAGAAGGAAAGGGCTCCACATGTGCAAGAATGTTTGTGGCAGCCTTTTTGTAGTGGCTAGAACCTGGAAACTGAATGGATGCCCATCAGTTGGAGAATGGCTGAATAAACTATGGTATATGAATGTCATGGAATATTATTGTTCTGTAGGAAATGACCAGCAGGATGATTTCAGAGAGGCCTGGAGAGACTTGCATGAACTGATGCTGAGTGAAATCAGCAGAACCAGGAGATCATTATACATGGCAACAAGAAGACTATATGATGATCAGTTCTGATGGACATGATTCTCTTAAACAATGTGGTGTTTCAAACTAGTTCCAGTTGTTCAGTGATGAAGAAAGCCATATACACCCAGGGAGAAGCCTGTGGGATCTGAGTGTGGACTGCTACATAGCATTTTCTGCAGGAAGTCAAAGACCCTGTGTGGGATGACAAGGTCTCCACAGGGGCCTGACCCTCATGTGTGCAAGGCACCATGAAGAAGCCCCCACAGAACTAAGCATTCAGGGATACATTTGGTTAATGATTATCTGCTTAATTTCAGCCCTAGGAGTTCTTAGCATAGCTGTGTGTATATACCCATTCATCACAATGAGGCTGAGCACAAAGCCCTTCACCCCCAGAAAGCCTTTTGTATTTTCTGCCCAAACATGAAAGGTTTCTTTACTAGTGAAGCATTAAACAAACTTAGAGACTGGGAAACTTGGGAAATTGATAGCTTTCCCCAAAAACTCCAAAAGAAATCTCCAGTTACTCCCTCTTGCTTGAAACAATTCCAGTTCCAATCAACCTGACCCTTCTCTCCCCTATACAGAACTTATATAAATAATGATATGATGAAAAGAACAGTAAACATCAGTGATAGAGGACACATTGGTAGCAAGTAAGTCATGGGAAAAAAATTGAGAAGTAGGTCACTGCATGGTTTACTGACCCCCACACAAAAATAAGCTATTCTACGCGTGATTAATAAATGGGCTGAGAGAAATAAGTTCTTGAGAAAAAAATGTTTCTATTCTAAAAAATCTTATGACCATGTTAAAAATTAAAAAAGCATTGTATAAGTCTTGGAATAATTGTGATATTTTTAGAGGAGCTCATGTCCCGCCAGACATGACGTGATAACCACAAGGTACATTTACCTTTAGTTAAAGTTTCACTATTATTATATTGTTTGATGAATTTACTCTGTACATTCTTTTTTTCTAAGAAACATTGCACCTGGGGTCCTGGGAATTTCTGGGCCCCAAGAAAATTTTGTAATCCTAGCCAAATAATTATCCTATCTCTAATAAACCCTAACTTTGTAAGACTATAAAAATCACAAGCTTTATTGAATAATTTTAACAAGCTTTTGCCAATAAATCGAACTTGATGACCACGCCATAGAGTGTGTTGTCTCTTATTCCCCTTCGCCGACTCCAAACCTCTATTCAAGAACCTAGTTCCCCGTGGAGGCTGGCCTCCGCAATTTTCATGCTTTCTATTGATGTTTACTTGCATTATGTTTTCCTTCTCATATTTTTTTCTTATAGATCCAATTTTTCTTGTGCAGCAAGATAACTGTATAAATATATACACTCATATTTGATTTGTCAAGTATTTTAACATAATTAACATGTATTAGACTTCCTACCATCTAGGGGAGGGGATGGGGGGAAAGGAAGGAAAAATTTGTAACAGAAAACTTTGCAAAGGTCAATGATGAAAAATTACCCATGCATATGTTTTGCAAATAAAAAGCTTTAATAAAAATAAAAATTAAAAAAAAAACACAAGTAAAGTTTTTACTACTAAACTGAGAGACATAAGATGGAAATTGGACATATTCCATACTTCAGCAGAGGAACTATCTTCATTATTATAGATTTTGGAAGTGAAGATGAGAAGCATTTGAAGTAGATAAATCATTAAAACTCTAGACTTTTAAAGTCTTTTTAGAAGATCACTATCTTTGGTGAATTGACAAAACCAGTCACATTGATTCTAGGTATTAACTGAGATGGGATGAGAGATTATCTTGGAAATTTGTGTTTAGTGCAGTGCCCTTTACCATTTTTTTCCAATGGGATAATTGCTTGACTAAATTTGGGAATCACACCATACTAGAAAGGATAGTTAACACATTGGATGACAGGCAGACTTCAAAAACAATCTTGATAGGCTAAAGAGGTTGCAAATTATAGCCCAAGAGCCAAATCCATATCACTACCTATTTTCATCACTTGCTCATTTATCTTAGGAAAAATTATGAACATCTAAAAGAATAAACTACAATAGGGATATAAATGTAAATAAGTTAAGTGTAAATTCTTATATTTGAGTTGAAAATCAACTCTGCAGGAATAAGATTGAGAAGATGTAGCTACACAGAAGTTTGCCTGATAAAGATATGGGAACTTTAGGGGACCACAAACTCATTAAGTTAACAGTTTTAATGTACCTTGACAGGGGAACAGTATCCAGAGTCAGGGAGATAATAGTTCAGTTCTACTATCCCTGTGATCTAGATGGAGTTTTTCCTGAGAGACACTGATTAACTGTAAAGTATCCAGAGAAAGGAAACCAAGGTGAAAAGGGTAGATGTGGATGAATAAATAGCAAAGTATAGCCTGGAGAAAAGAAGGCCTAAAGAGACTATGTAGCTGCTACCAAATATTTGAAGAATTATCTTATCAAAATGGAATTAAATTTCATATATCTAGAACTGGAAAAAAATCTCAGAGATCACTTAGTCCAACTCCTTTCTATAGTAAGGACACTAAGACTCCAGGAAATTATATTGATTTAGCCAAGGTGACAGAACTAGTAAGCATTAGAGGCAGAATTTAAGCTCAGGTTGTCTGCCTCCAGAGTCAGTATAATATTCCATAATACCATGTTTCTTCTTAACCATTTTTTCTTGGCCCCAGAGGGCAGAACTAGGAGCAAAGTTATAGCGGCACATTTAGGTTTGAAGGGGAAACTTCCTAATAATTAGAATTATTCAAAAGTAGACTGGGCCACCTTGGGGTCAAGGTTTGAGAGAGGGAAAACACAACATGGCAGTTTGTGAGTAAGGAGTAGATAGCCAAATGTCAGATATATATTATAGAGGGAATTCTTATTCCTTTTGGGGTTATTCCAGACTAGAGGAAGGGCTCATGGATAGATTTCAAGGTTTCTGTGAATTTGGATAGCAAAAAATTGAATCTTTAATTGCTTAATAATTGGTTTCCTTTGTGATGTCCATTTTATTTTATTCGTTTGAAAACATTATTCTAAAAAGGGATTACTAGCCTTCACCAGGCTACCAAAGGTGTCTATATCACCAAAATGATTCAGTATCCCTATCCTAGATGCTATCTGAGATATTTTTCAACTCAGATCAAAGAGGTGAACCCAAGGGATCAGAACTACTGCTGTACTCCCAATAATACTGTAATCGTGTTTCTGATGACATAATTTATTAATAATAAGATAATTTAAAACATATTTAAATATCTCACAATTCATCAGAGAGCAGTGAGCAAAGTAATAGCCAGAATCCCCAGTATTTGTTGATTTCAAGAGCTAATTTTTCCACAGTAATGAAAACCATAGTTCAAAAATACATTTCTTAGGCTAGTAGATAAAATTTCTTATTAAGATGTTTTCTCCATAGTATGAGAGTTAAACTGAGGTCTCTCAGAAATAATCCATTTTTGTTCCTACATTAGTTAACTCACCCAGTCTCTTAGGAAAAAAGTTCTCTTAGTCATTTCTCTCTGTCCTCCCACAGTTTCAACTATAGCAATTAAACTATGACTCCCCTAAGATTATATTTCAGGGTTTCTGTGAGGGAGGATATTTAAACTAGAATTATAAGTATTTACAAAGAGGATGCTATTCACCATTTGTTGCCATAGACCTCAATCAACTATACCACATGTCCTTCACATCATTAGCATTACACATCTGAGGTGACATGCATAGTATCAAACAAGAAAACAATGGGTAAGAGATTAAGCAAAGCACAATGTTTAAGGAACTTAGTAAGGACAGCCTCATTGAAATAGGAATACCATCATATTTAAAATTGTGGAGATGTGCAAACACAGGATTGGCCAAAGAATAGAATTACAGAAGAGAAACTGAATTTGAAAGGACTGCATTCACTGTCTGGAAAAAATATGGACTTTAAGGTGAAATTTGGACAGTGAACAAGAAAGGAAATAACATTCAAACCATTTATTTAAGAAACTGCTTTGGGATAAGCACTGTATTAAGTGCTGGGGATAAAGACAAAAACAGAATAATTCCAATCCTTCTGGAATGTACATATACCAGAATTTTGTTGGAATTATAATCAAAGCCTATAGTTTGTATATACAAAATAGATAAGTTCAAGTCAACTTGTGATATATAGGTAGTTTACCAGACCATCAAAATGAAGACTATCATAAATATTCAAAGTAGCAAAAGAGTCTGAAAGGAGGCATGAGAGAATCTTGAAGTTAGAGAAAAGTGAGAATGCCAAAATAATGAATAAAGAGGTGGAATTAAAAGAGGGTTCCTACTCTTCTCAGAACTAATTTTCTTAGGGTTACCAGAAAGAAGAAAAACTTGTTCCAGTAAATTGACTACCAAATAATTAAAACATTGAATGGAATGAGAAATCTTAAGGAAAAAAAATTATGTTTACAATATCATGAAACCCCAGCATAAATTTAAAATCTACAGCATGTACAAAACAAATTATTTGTTACAGCTAGCATACTTTTGGTACTTTTTAATAACATATAGATACATTTCCTCCAAAAATACAAAAAGAACAGCTTTTGTGTACATGTAGGCCTGCTTGCAATTTGTACATAGTACATATTATGAAATGTCAGCATGCAATTTGACCCAGTGTTTTTTCCTCAGTTTCACGATTCTCACAGCAAGTACATTTAATTTTATATAATTACAATGTAGAATTATTTCAAAAAATGAGATTCGTTTATTATTGCATATAACTTGTTCTCTCCTTTTCATTTAAAGTATAATAGGGTGCTTCCATTATTTGATAAATATCAGGTTTCTTTTTAGAAAACATTGGTTCTGTTTTTTGAGAGTAAATCACAACTCCCACCTCTTTCCCTCTTCTTCATTGGCTTCTTTAACTCATTTTTAAAACCTGCATTCTAATATTATATTATCCTGAAAACTTCAGGTTATTACTTTCCTAAGCTCTAATATAAAATATGACTTTGAAATATTCTGTGTGAACAAGTTGATTGATAAAGATTAAGGGCTGAATGTCATTTTGCTTCCTCCAAAGCATACTCTGCTTGCTGGGCTGCAGCTCCCTAGTCTATACAGAATTTGTAAGCCAACATCTTTTCTGCTTTTGCTTTTTTCATCCCTGTAATCCTTTATTAGCTATTTGAATCTTTCTGATCAGGGGTTTATGTTGTATTGTGCTACTACCTCCCACAGAAAATGAAACACATAACTGGATGGAGTTTCTTTTCCCCTTTATGGGCTATTGACAAAGGCATTTGTAAGTGGCTGTTAGCCAAGGTATGGAGTGGTGACTTAGAGCCTTTCTAGTTATCCTATTAGTTCTGCTATAAATTAGTGTGACTGGGGTAGACTTGCCTGGTCTCCACATTACCTGTAAAGAGAAAGAGTACATTTGTTTCCCTAATTCTAGTAGATGGCTTTTATCAATGTAGCTTGTGTAGTCTCAATTTAGCTGCCCCTATCTTTCTTCTTGCTAGAGTACACTTTAAATTGTCTGAGTCATCCCAATCCAAAACTTGGAGATATATTTGGTCTCCTTCCTTTTCCTCTATTTCTAACCAGGCCCATCCTTGCATTCATTCTACATTCATAATTTTTTTCCATCTTTCCCCTTCTTTCTCTCTCTGCCACCTCTTTTATTCATGCATTTCTCATCACCTGGATGATTTCAGCAATCTATTAAAGGCTCTGCTTGTTTCTCCAAGCCACCCCTTCTCATACACAATTTTTCTTTTTGCCATTCTCATCCAGTCCCCACATGAGAATTTTCCTAATAGCACAGCTCTGATCATAGGCTCATGGTATGAGAGATTTAGAGTTGAAAGGCATCTGTCTCATATCACTCCTCCTGCTTAAAATTCCCCAGTGGCTGTCTATTGCCTACAAGATAAATTCACAAGAGCTTGGTGACTAAGATTCTGTAATAGGTGAACAAGCTTTCATTAAGCACTTACCATGTGCCAGGAATTGTGCAATGTGCTGGAGATATTTAAAAAGGTGGAGAATAATCCCCACCATCAAAAAGCTTGCATTCTAATGGAACAGAAAACAGATACATAAATCAGAACATATAAGATACTTAAAGTAGATGGAAGGTAGACTTAGAAGGAAAGGTTCATAACTGAGAAGAGGAGGGAAGAGGTAGGACAACCAAGAAAAGTCTTTTGGAGAAGGGGAACATGGGTCTGGAAGTACAAAGTTAGGAGAGAAAATTCCAGATAATGAGCTATGTATGTAAGAGGTATGTGTCCATATGTATCATCTTAAATACAGTTTGTGGAAAGGCACAGAAATATATCTCTGGAATTTTGCCTATTTCTCTACAAAAGAAACTGTAATCCCATCCTTGAGGGGAGCTAGAGAAGGATGGCCACTCTTGTTTTCTTATGAAGAATTCTTATGAATTCTACTCTACCAGAGTAGAATTATATCTACTCTAAAGATGATTGGCCTTGGGAAATATTTTTTTAGAACTAGATGCTATCAGTAAAGACGATTTCCTAAGTGTACAGCTTCAATTATTAATCCTTCCCACCAAGATGTTTATTTTGCAAAAGACCAATAGTGAATAGTGAGCAAATCAAATACAAATATCTGAATAGTGAACAGAAATTAAAGTTCTGCCAATTAGAATATACTGAGAAATACTCAAAGTACATAAGTTCTTTGAGAGCCACCTCAATCTCCTGTAAGGGAAATTTTCTGAAGTCTCAGAAAGCAAGCTGGAAATCAGGGACATGTTGATTCTCTGTCACATCTAAATGCTGATGCTCTACCTATCACCTCTACATGTCAGTATTTCCCAGTTTTTTTTCCCTCTCTCCATGAATCTCCCTCAAAGAGAGTTGAACAAGGGTCTCTACCTCTTAAGCACCAATATCAAGACATCATTCTTGCTGCGAGTTAGGAAAGTATTATGCAAAATAGTCCTGGATTAAAACCTGAGTTACACAAGCATGGTGGGAGGTAAGAAGGTGGGGAAAATGCAAAAGCAGGAAATGAAAACCAGGAAATGGAGTACTACATGTGAAATTGGTTCCAACATAATTTTCTGTCCTATTATTATTCTCATTCATGTACACTAGAATATGATCAGATCAAACTACTTACTATTCCTTAAATATAATCTGTGCTTTCCTGTTTTACCTACCTTGACTTCTACAATTTTCTTTTCCTAAAAAATTAACTCCTTCCATTTCTTTTATCTGCTCTCCCTTTCTGTGCTTAGTGAAATTTTGGTTCTTCATGAAAGAGATGGTATTTGAGTAGGCTTTAAGACTACATTGATTCTATCTTAGAATAATAAAATTGAAGTCAGGAATAGCTGTAAGAATTCTGACACTTAATTTTTTGCCTGTGAGCAACTTAACTTCTTTGAATCTCAGTTTAGTAATTTGTAAAAAAAAAAAAAGTGTATTAATATCTATAAATACTTTGTAGAGTTTTTATGAAGCTAATTTAAGAAACTATACCTGAACTGTTGTGCAGACTCTAAAGTGCTATAGAAATATTAGCTATCATCATCATCATCATCATCCTTCCATCTGGAAGTAATCTTTCTCTTCATTGGTTTCCCATAATTCACAAGGGCAGCTAGGTGATGCAGTTAGTAGAACACTAAGCCGGGAGTTAGGAACTAATCTTCCTGAGTTTAAATCTATCTTCCCACACTTACTAGATGTGTGACTCTAAGCAAATCATTTAATTTCTCTTTGCCTCAGTTTTCTTAATTGTAAAATGGGGATAATAATAACACCTAATGGCAGAGCCAAGATGGTGGAGTACAGACATGACTCTCTGTGACCTCCTCTAACCTTCTCTCAAACCAACAGCAGATTAAGCCTCTAAACTGTTTCTGGAGTCAAAGCACACCAAATATTTGGAGTAAAACACATTTCCAGAAGAAGTTACCTTAGAAGAGCTTCTGTTTCAGTTGGGTAGGGAATCAGTTGCCCAGCTCAGACGGCAGCTCTGGGAGACAGAGCCAGGACTCAGAACATGGCAGTTTCTAAGCACCTAGAAAGCTTCTGTGAGTCTCGGGCCACTCTGCTCTGGTTGTGGGCTGGTGCTTTGGCAGATCAACCTTTTGTAAAAGGTACATTGGAAACCACAGAGAACACCAGACCTAGCCCCCATAGCCCCAGGAAGTCAATCAGGTGAACTGCTCCAGGGCAAATGAAAGTAGCTGTCCCTCCTCTGCTTTGAACAGAACTCAAGCTTTTTAAAAAATGAATAAAAAACAAAAAAGAACTCTCACCATAGACAGTTTTTATGCAGAGAGAGAACAACAGACCTCAGATCCTGAGGTTCATAAAGGTAAAGCTATTCAAGAGGAAGCCACAAATTGAGGCATGACCTGGTGCCCATTTCACAAGGCTGTCCTGGAAGATTGCATAAAGAATCTCAAAAAAGAGTTAAAAGAAAAATGGGGAAATGAATTGAGATCATTGCAAAAAGGATATAATGCCCTACAACAGAGATATGAAAAAGACACCAATTCACTGAAAAACAAAATTGATGAAATAGAAAAAGAACTGCAATGAACAAAAAATTCAACTGGCCAGTTGCGAAAGGAGCTAAAAAAGTGACTGAAAAAATAATACATTAAAAATTAGAACTGGGATAATACTCACTATTTGGCAAAAACTGCTGGGAAAATTGGAAACTGGTGTGGAAGAAATTAGGGCTTGACCCATACCTAACACCACACACAAGATAAGATCTAAATGGGTTCACGATCTAGATATAAATAGGGACTAGTTTATCTCTCAGACCTGTGGAGATGGAATAAATTTATGTCCAAAGAAGACCTGGAACTCCAAATTGAATACCAGATAGATAATTTTGATTATATTAAGTTAAAAAGTTTCTGTACAAACAGAACAAATGCAGACAAGATTAGGAGGGAAGCATCAAATTGGAAATCATCTTTACATTCAATGGTTCTGATAAAGGCCTCATTTC
>JAJPUD010002808.1:237020-251336 GCA_023553655.1 Myrmecobius fasciatus | reverse complement strand
GAATATAATAAAAATGACAATACTACCCAAACTAATTTACTTATTTAGTACCATTCCAATTGAACTCCCAAGAAATTATTTTACAGATATAGAAAAACAGTAGCAAAGTTCATCTGGAAAAACAAAAGGTCAAGAATTTCAAGGGAATTAATGAAAAAAAAATTGCTGATGAAAGTGGCCTTGCTTTATCATATCTAAAAATACATTATAAAGCAGTGGTCATCAAAACCATTTGGTACTGACTAAGAAATAGAGTAGTTGATCAGTGGAATAGGATAGGATCACAGGACAAACTAGGCAATAACTATAGCAATCTCGCATTTGACAAACCCAAAGACTCCAGCTTTTGGGACAAGTACTCACTATTTGACAAAAACTGCTGGGAAAATTGGAAACTACTAAGAAGAAATTAGGGCTTGACCTACACCTAACACCACATACCAAGATAAGATCTAAATGGGTTCATGATTTAGATAGAAAGAGTGATATTATAAGCAAATTAGAGGAACATAGGATAGTTTACCTCTCAGACCTGTGGAGAAGGAAGGAATTTGTGTCCAAAGAAGAACTGGAACTCTTAATTAAACACCAGATAGATAATTTTGATTATATTAAGTTAAAAAGTTTTTGTACGAACAAAACTAATGCAGACAAGATTAGGAGGGAAGCAATAAATGGGGAAATCATCTTTACATATAAGGGTTCTGATAAAGTCCTCATTTCTAAAATATATAGAGAATTGACTCATATTTATGAGAATTCAAGCCTCTCTCCAATTGATAAATGGTCAAGGGATATGAACAGACAATTCTCAGATGATGAAATTAAAACTATTTCCAGTCATATGAAAAGGTGCTCCAAACCACTATTAATCAGAGAAATGCAAATTAAGACAACTCTGAGATATCACTACACACCTGTCAGATTGGCTATGATGACAGGAAAAGATAATGATGAATGTTGAAGTGAATGTGGGAAAACTGGGGCACTGATACATTATTATTGGTACTGTGTGAATGGATCTAACCATTCTGGAGAGCAATTTGGATCTATGCTCAAAAAGTTACCAAACTGTGCATACCCTCTGACCCAGCCGAGTTTCTATTGGGCTTATATCCCAAAGAGATCTTAAAGGAGGGAAAGGGACCCACATATGCAAGAATGTTTGTGGCAGCTCTTTTTGTAGTGGCTAGAAACTGGAAACTGGATGGAGGCCCATCAGTTGGAGAATGGCTGAATAAATTATGGTATATGAATGTCATGGAATATTATTGTTCTGTAAGAAATGATCAGCAGGACAATTTCAGAGAGGCCTGGAGAGACTTACATGAAATGATGCTGAGTGAAACGAACAGAACCAGGAGATCATTATATACAGCAACAACAAGACTATATGATGACCAACTATGATGAACATGTTTCTCTTCAACAATGAGATGTTTCAAACCAGTTCAAATTGTTCAGTGATGAAGAAAGCCATATACACCCAGAAAGAGGCCTCTGGGATCTGAGTGTGGACTACAACATTGCATTTTCACACTCTCTATTGATGTTTGCTTACATTATGTTTTCCTTCTCAGGTTTTTTTTTTTTTTTTCTGTAATCCGATTTTTCTACTACAAAACAATCCCTCCCCCTCTCTCTCTCTCTCTCTCTCTCTCTGTCTCTCTCTCTATATATATATATACATACATATTAAATTTGTCAAGTATTTTAACATAATTAGCATTTATTAGACTTACTGCCATCTAAGGGAGGGGTTGCGAGGAAGAAAAGAAAAATTTGTAACAGAAAGCTTCGCAAGGGTCAGTGTTGAAAAATTACCTATGCATATGTTTTGCAAATAAAAAGCTTTAATAAAAAAAAATATAATACCTAACTCTCAGGACTGTCATAAGGAACAAATAAGATCATATTTACAAAGCAATTAGCATTGAGTCTAGTACATAGAAGGTGTTACATTAATGCTTTTATTATAATAACTAATGATAGTTATTGATAATTATCATTACTGCTACATATAATAATCAGAGTTAAAGACTCTTGCTAAACTGCCGAATTGAAACCATTTGCTAACTTGCACCATTCTCATAAACATATGAAAGTCTGAGTTTTGTTTCTTTTCATTTATTTCCTTTTTAATTTATAGACTTAAGACAAGTATTTCCATCATATAGTATAATAAAAAAAGATGATTTCACATGAAACTGCAAATCTGTTATGTACTACTTGCTATTCCTTTTAAATATAATAAAAGTATCATGTAAATTTCTTTTTTTACTTTTTTTCTTCTTCCCCCTCCCCTGCCTTAGAGATGACTCCCATTAGACACAAATGTGTGCCTGTGCCTGTGTGTGTGTGTCTATGTGTAAAGTCATTCTATGTATATTTCTTTTTATTAGTTCTTAGGATGCAGCAACCATCTTCTTTCCTGTCTTTTATTGTTAGTTTGGGTGGTATTTATAATTGTCAGAGACTTATTTATCAAAATTGTTCTTAAAATAAAATTGCTATTACAGTTTTAACCATTCTCTTGGTTCTGATCATTTCACTTTTCATTTCATGCAAGTCTATTCATGTTTTCCTAAGATCATTGAACTGAACATTTCTTATAACACAGTAGTATTCTGTTACAATCATTTACTATAACTTGTGCACCCATTTCCCAATTGACGGGCATCCTTGCAATTTCTAGTTCTTTGTCACCACAAAGACAGGTGTTATAAATATTTTAGAATATATAAATTCTTTTCCTTTTCCTCTAATTATCTTTGGGAATAGACCAAGTAGTATTATTGCTGGGTCAAAGGGTATGGGCAATTTAATAACTCTGGGCATAATTCCAGATTGCTCTACAATTCCCCCAACAATGAATCAATGTCTTAATTTTTCAATATTCCCTCCAACATTTGTCACTTTTCCCTTCTATTATTTTAGTCAATCTGATAGGGGAAAAATGATATCTCAAGCTTTTTTAAATTTGCATTTCTCTAAACAATAATGATTTAGAATATTGTTTCATATGAGTATAAATTGTTTTGATTTCTTTATCTAAAAACTGCCTGTTCATATCCTTTAACCGTTTATCAATTGGATAATGAGATTCTTATAGATTTAATAAAATTCTTTATAAATTTGAAAATATGAGACCTTTATCAGATCCTAGGTACCTTGGTTTTATTTGTGCAAAACCTTTTTAATATGATGTAATCAAAATTATCCATTTTACAACTCACAATGTCCTCTTATCTCTTGTTTATTCATAAATTATCCTCCTAACCATAATTCTTATATATATTGCATGTTCTGATTTTTTTTGATATCTCCCTTTATATCTGGGACATTTACCCATTTTGACCTTATTTTTGCAAGTAGGATAAGATATATCTATGTCCAATTTCTGCCATATTGTTTTCCAGTTGTCCCAACATTTTTTACCAAATAATGAATTCTTATTCCAAAATCTTAAGTCTTTACATTTGTAAAATATAAGGTTAGTATAATTGCTGCAAATTTGCTGTATATCTTTACTGTTCTCTTTCTATTTCTTAGCCAGTATTGGAATTATTGTACTTTATCAAAACCTTTTTCTTCATCTATTGATGTAATCATATGATTTTTAGACTTTTATTAATGATATAATCAATTTTGTTAATAGTTTTTTTATGTTAAACTTCTTCATTTGTGGTATAAAAACTGGGCCTAATGCATAATCTTTGCAATATATTGTTGTGATATTTTAGCTAGTATTTTATTTAGAATATTTACATTCATATTTATTAATGAAATTGGTTTATAATTTTCTTTCTTTGTTTTCACTCCTGGTTTAAGGTATCAGTATCACATTTGCTTCATAAAAGGTACCTCTTTCTTTGCTTATTATTCCTAATAATTCATTTAATATTGAAATGAGTTGATCTTTAAATGTGACAGAATTTACTTGTAAATCTGTCTGATCTTGGTACCTTTTTTAAAAAAGGAAGCTCATTTATAAACCTGCTAATTTTCTTATTCTAAAATAAATCTGTTTAGATATTCTATTTTCTCTTCTGCTAATCTAGTCAATTTATATTTTAAAAGCCTGAGATTGCCCAGAAAATAGATACATTGTTTATATGTGTCTTTGCTTCTAGTTGTTTCTGCCAGGTGACTTTTTAAGATAGGAAAGCAAACATAGTGGTTGTAGAATTGTGGGGCCATAGAATTGTGGGACCATAGAATTAGAAAACTAAAAACTTCCCCAGAAATGTTCTTGTAATTTTATACTTAATTGTGCATAATACTTAATTGCAAAACAACATTTATTAATAGCAATACAACCAAGTCTAATAATTGAAAGAAAAAATAAACTTTCAAGTACACCAAAAAGCATAACATTTCTAACTCCTTCCCAGAGTTATCAAAGTGTTTTTTCTAAAGCATAGACCTGACCATGTGCCTGTCCCTTCCTCTCAGTAAACCAAGGGGTTCTTTCAGGTTCAAATATAAAATCTTTTTGATTTTTAAAAATCTTCTTAACTTGGCCATTCTCTACATTTCCAGTTTTCCTACACCTTATTTCCCTCCCCTTATTTAAAGATCCAATGAAACTAACCTACTTGCTGTTCCTCTCACAAAGCACTAATCTCCCAACTCTAGGCATTTTCATGAGTTGTCCTTCATACGTTTTTCATGTGTCTTCCCTGACTTCCTTAAAATTTCTGACATTCCCATCTTCTAAAGAACCCTTTCCCAGTCCCCTTTAATACTAGGGCCACTGATGAGTATCTCCATTTTATTCTATTTTTATCTTGTTTGTATATAAGCTTTCCTCAATAGATTGTGAAGTCATTGAAAAGAGATTCATTTTTTTTTTGCTGTTTTCTATTTGTAGCACTTAACAAAATGCCTTGCACATAATAGGTATGTAATAACTGCTTGTTGACTTGATTTGAAATAATTTCAAATTGTTTGCCATAATGGTTGCATCAACTCAAAGCTCTACTAGTATTTTAATGTGCTGATCTTCCTGGAAACCCACTAATAGAACTATCAGTAGTGAAATTTTTAAAAGGGCCAGAACTAATTTAAAATAACCAACCCAAGTTTTTAAATTGAGATTTTCATATCATTAACAATTTGCATGAAATTATTTTGAAACTATTTTTCAGAAGTATGGAATTGTAAAGGAAAAATTAGGATATTCCTACTTATCATTATATTGTTTTCTTCATTTTATCTGAGCACAAAAAATTTGTAAATTTTCCCCTTTTACTTCTTTTTTGCCCCAAGAAAATTAATAATGGGAAAATTCAGTTGTGAGAGCAACTGAAACCCCATTCTAAAAGGTTTATGTCTCAAGACAATTCTCTTATTATTTTTGACTGTGGCAAACCAAGGAGAGTGGGATTTTGTATATAGTTTCAGGTTGGGTTAGACAAGTATAAAGTCTCTTCTACCTCTACACTTCTATGATTCTATACGGCAATACACAGCCAAGATTAAAATCCAGAGCTTCTAATTGTCAGTCTGGCACTATCATAATGCTTCATCATAAGTCTTTTATTTGAAATAGAGAATTTTAAGGTTATAGATTTATTTCATTTTATGCCATAGACATATTCTTGAAGAATTTGGAATGGATCATCAGTCTTGTAAATCAAACCCAATTATCCTATTGGTGATTCAGAGTGAGCCTTTTGAGAATACAAGATTTGAAATGTGACAAGAAAAAATTCCTACTGAAAATTTTCTCAGCTTAAAATGCCCCCTTGGCCCATTGTTGTGGAAATTTCCCATACAGGATCCTTGAGGGCCCTGGGAGAATCTAACCCACCATCATGTCTAAAAAACTGTGGGTCAGAAAGTGAGAAGCCAAAATGAAAAGAAAAGGTATTTAGCTACAACCTTGGAAGAGTACAGATTGGTTTATATACATACATACATATATATACACATATGTATATATATATACTTACCCATATATATTATATACAGAGAGACAGACAGACAGACACAAAGACAGAGAGACAGAGAGAGAGGTTTTTAGGTTTACTCAGAGTACATAGCTATTCAGCAGGAGAAGATAGGAGTCAGAATCAGAAAAGAAATGTCAGGAGTTGCTAAGGGTCTGGTTGGTTCCAGAGGGAAATATTTTCTCAATGGTTCCTCTAATCAGAATAATTGTGTTGGTTGTAAATCTTTAAAATGATGGAAGCCCCATTCTACAGAGAATCAATCTGGCTCATCCTGTTGTTGCCAATAAAGAGAAGAATAAAATATCATTTTAGCGTCTTTGTTTACATAATCCCATAACTTTGTTTCTTTGTCTTCCAAATTTTGAGGTCTACAAGTTTATGACAGATTGCAATATTAGGAGGGAAAGATCACCTCTAACAGGAAAAGGAAATCTTAGATTGTAAGATTTAGAAATAGAAAAAGGTTAGAAATCATCTAGTCGGATGCCCTTATTTTATAAATGAAGAAAGTGATTCTCTGAGTGGTGGAAGGACTTGCCGAAAGGTTACACATATAGTTAAGGACATAGCTAGAACTCATACTCATATGTCTTGACTCCCAGTCCTGTAAGTCTTCCTGTGTTGGCTAAGATCAAGGCTCATCCTGAGTCACTCAAGCTGTACTATTCATTGAAAAAAGCAGTATTAATTTAGTTAAAGCAATTAATTAAAGTCCAGCAGGGCCCTTTATCTGGAGGTCTGTTTATATTCAAGAGAGGAAAATCTTAAAAAATAAAACTAAGGCAGGACAGAAAAATGAGAAAAACATGACCAGCCTAATGCCATAAAAGCAAGATAAGAGAAAGAGCACCCCAGAGGAAAGTGTATTGCAATGAAGTTGGAGAAAGGTCACTGGCAACAAACAGGACAATTAGCTAAGATGCTTTTAACTCCAGTTCTAGAAAACTATCATGTATAAATTCAAGCACAGATTTATAATATCATAGATTTAGAACTGAAAGGATCTTAAAAGTTATCTTTTCCAACGCTGTCATTTTACAGATGAGGCATAAATTTTCAGATAATTAAGCAGAAGAATTGGAATTTGAATTAAGATCCTTGAACTCTCAACCCAGCACACTTTCCAAAGTGCTGCATGCAATTCAATTAACTTTACAACATTAAAATGGATTTACTTTGTGTTCAAGAAATTGACCATATGTATTAGAAAGCATTACTCTCAAACTATCAATAATTTTTAAAACTTCAATATTAGAAATGGATAATTTATAGTCAAAAAACTTAAATTTTGGTGTAAACAACTTAAAATAATTGTAAAGCTCACTGATAACTTTCCTCATATAATCCTCAGAGGAAGCACATCATTGCCCATTTTACAGTTGAGGACACTGAGTCTCTGAGAGTTTAAGCTATTTGTCTATTATCACACAGCCTAAATACTGAGGTAGGATGTGAACCTGGATTTCCAAGACACTGAGTCCAGTCCTATATAGAAGGTTGCTTCTTTGAGCTTTTTTGAGAAAAGCACACACACGCGCACACACACACACACACACACACACAAACATATGTACCAGTACTTTTCATCAACTTTCTCAAAATTGTTTTCGAAGAACTACATGTTGAGCTGACATTTGCTTCGTTCCAACTCTGCACACTAAAAAACAGGCTTATAATAGAAAATCTGGCTGCTTTTCTCCTCTGATTGGCCAGCTGCAAAGCCTGCTGCAGAAGCAGGCTGGTGAGCTCAGGAGTAGAATGCTAATTCCTCTTCCCTATTTTTCCTTTGTCCCTAGCCTCACCACTTTTCTTGGCCCACATTCCATCTCTTTCCCTTTCCTTCCTTCCCTCCTTGGGCTCTTTTCTATAGCATATATATTATATTATTTCCCCTTCCATATTCCTTGAGGATAAAGATCCCAATATTACTCCTATCCCCAGGGAACCAAGCTGCATGGGAAACAATCCTAAACAATCCAGAAGGAAAGAAACCGTTTCTAAATTTAAAGCCTTATTAGAATCCCCAGTGGCACAGTACTGTGTCTCCCCTCCCCAACCCCTTTTCTGAGTTTTTAAAAGAGAGGACTTTGAAAAGAAGAAAGAAAGCAGATAAAGCAAACTCAATGGAATTAGGACATTAGAGCCTGAACAATATCAATTAGGGTTTTCCTCTCTCATATAATTTTGTAGTCTTTTCCAGGTAGCAACTGGTAGCCCCACAATTGCTTTCAGATGTTGTAAACCTCAATCCCTCAGCTATGATCAAAGAACAAAACTACTTTCCCCTCAAGTTTCTGTGCTACTTCACCTTGGAAGCTACTCAAAGATTCTCACACATTGTATATTTACAGTAGCTCCACTTCCCTCCTTGATAATATGGAATGACTTGCAGAAGCAGCAGAAGAAACCTTGCTCTTAATTCATTGATTGGTGGCAGGGAGAGGAGGAAAGGTGAAAAGAAGGTTCTTGTATTCAGGGTCAGACCTGTGCACCGGCAGAGTAAGAAATTACTTAAAGGAGTCATTTGAAAGGCATTTGGAGAGAGTCTAGGTACATTTGGGTTAAGGTCCCAAGAAGAAAGTGTACCAACTTTATTTGATCTATAACTAGTGTTGAGTGCACTCAAAAACTAGAGCCTTTTGAAAGGTGTTATGGTGTACTACAAATTATATTGGCTTATAATCAGAGGACCATAGATGTGGTGTCCACTTTCCTGTTAATGCCAATTACTTGTTTGGGAAATTTCAAGCTCATTCAAGCAAGGTTAGTTCATATTACTTAAACCACCAAATCTAAAGCCTGTCATAGACCTTAAAAGTATTTTCCCCAAATATCTGCCATAAAAGAGATTGGAAAATTATGGTACCTAGAGATTCATTTTTTGCAACAGCTTTTCAGTTCACATTCACAATTTTTACCATCACTTTTGCCTTAGGTCTTAGGAGTCCCAGTGGAATAAACCCATAAGGAAATGATGATGGGTTAGTATGACTATCTTCTAGGATTAGTATAAATTCCTTCCCTTGTCCCATCCCAATTTACCAAAGCTGTGTCAGAAGATTTTAGCTTTTGCATGACTGATGCTGCATTTTCTTTGCTTGTATCCAACATGACCATCGAGGCATAGTTATTACAAAAGGTAGCAACTACCTTCTCTGATATTACTCTGATGAAAACTTAATGGAGGTGCTCTTATGTCATGCTTTTGTCTGCTCCTTAATGCTCTTGATTTTAGGATTGTGTACTCCTTCCACTTCTCCTCTGATTGTCTCCAGTTCAGTTACAGCAGTTCAGCATTGGAAGTGCTATTCTGTTTTGTTTTGATGATTGAGAAAATTGAAAAAAAAAGATTGAGAAAATCTGGGCCTGCTGAGACTGTCTTAATTATTATTATATGGACTCTTGAAATTAAGGAGTACCTTCAGACATTTCTGACAATAGTTTCTGTGTATGAATGCATCAACTGCATGATAGTCATGCCCTCGTGCTTGTCCTATCTCCACAGGATGATTTTGTTTGCATTTTCAGGATCCACAGTGCTGAACTGTGTGCAAACTCATTGTTCCATTCTGGGGAGAAACTCAACAGGGCTTTTTCCTTTGTCCTGCATAGTAGTAAAGACAAAATTAGTATAAAATTCTTCTGATCCAGCACCTCTACACATCTCAGCTAAAGCTTGTATATATTCATGTCAGGAGACAGCTGGCTATCTCTTTATTAGGTTATTCACTGCCATTGCAGCTGTCCCCACTTAGGCCTTCTAATATCTCAGCTTCACTCTTTTGCCTGCCCCATCCAAGTAGTCCAGTGTTCTTTTTCTAGGGAACATGCTTCATGTGCTGAGAAAATGCTAACTGGGGTCTATGGTATCCTGTCTACCAGAGAGGGTGTGATCTCAGCTTACTCAGAGATGAAGTAAAATTCCTATATTAAATTGTATAATTGCCTGTTTCTGTATAAAAATTCCGTATAGTAATGCCTTATTTGATTAGAAAGGTTTCTATAGCAATTCTTCATCTTCAGAGAGTGAGCTAGTATGAAATTCCCAGGAGTAACTCCTACTATCAATTCCTCTACATTTTTGCTTCTTCCCAGAATCTTTTCTTCTTTCAGGAACTTCTCCTTAAAGAGAATCTGGAGGGGGGTATCTCCTTTAGTGAAGGGGGAATTCAGAAGATAAGGATGTCTGCTCTTCCAAGCTCCTATCATCTGTACTCCTCTTCTCATACCAAGCATGGAGTCATCAATCTCCACCAATGAAGAAAGTCTTTGATAAATAGGACTCAATTCCTATTTACATACAGACATTTTTTGCTTTATGTAAGTAGATCTTTTTTGATTTATGTAATGAGAATATGCCCACAGATGTGAGGAAGAGAGGGAGGGAACCAAAACAGATTGTGTGGTTCAAGGACATATAAGGGCTGGGGACAGAGCACTGGGGACCTAGGATGTGGTCAGTCATGTTGGGGCTTTCCCAGAACCAAGAGGAAGAATGCTGGGGCGGGGGCGCAGACAAGTAGGGGCCAGACATGGACCAGGGATAAACACATTATGATATAAAGACTGACTGATGGGAGACAGATGCCATGCAGACACTTAGGAAGGAGAATAGACAGAATGGGGCAAAATTCTCCTTTTTCAGCACCTGAGGTCTCAAGCTAAATCTCCAGTCCTGTCTTCTCTCTGTCTGTTCTGCTTTAATTTAGAAGTTTTATGGTTTTATTTATTAGTTAATTTTGTTTGTTTTGTTTCAATGGGAGTATGGGAGACGGAGCTTAGAGCTGAGGGGAAAGAGAGGAAAAAGAGGACACTATATAGCAAAGTTAACATACGTGGTTTGGGGTCTATATTTGGAATGAGGATTTCTTTCAGAATTCTTTATGTATAGTTGAGTATGCATAACGTGACATTGCTCATGTGACTCCGTTCTCAAGCAAGAAGCATCTGTATTATTATTTTGACTGATGCTTATTCTACATCTCATGATTCTAAAATTACGTCAGTGATGGAGTTGTGTTCTCTGCAGTAGAGTTGGAATGCTTGTCAGTTTAGTTCCAGAGAGGACCTCGGTGTCTGGTAACTTATCCTGCCAGGTGATCTTCAGAGTCTTCCTAAGAAGATAATTCCAATGGAAGTGATTCAGTTTCCTGGCATGGCACTGGTATACTGTTCAGATTTCACAGGCAAACAAGAATGAGGTCAGCACAAAGACCTTCAGTGTGGTTCATTGGACTGATCACACTGTTTGAATACAAGATGTATACTTGCCAAAAAAAGATTATTTTATGAACAACTCACACAGGACAAGTACATACAAGGTGGTCAGAAAAAGCAATGCAAGGACACTTTCAAAGACTCTCTTGAAAAATCTTAGAACTGATTCATGACATGAGAGACACTGGCGCAAGACTGTCCAGCATAGCATACCCTTATCATGTGCTCTATGAGCAAAGCAGGATTGAATTAGCTCAGAAGAGACACAAGATGCACAAAGTTAGAGAGTCCACCCCAAATGCTCATATGAGCTATTTGTGTCCCACCTGTGGCAGAGCATTCTGAGTTCATCTTGGTCTTATCAGTCACAGTCAGACATACTATAACTTGGCTCTAACAGGGTGATGTCATCTTGGTTCTCTTTGAGAATGAAGGACAACCAGATCCAGACCATGAGATACTGTTTAGATGATCTGATATTGGAAAACCCTTAGAAGACAGATCCAGAATGGGGAAAATGTTCAGTGTCTTGTCAACTTTGGCTTTTGGTCCTCTAAATTAAATGCAGGTACCACTTTCCAAGCATCAAAATACAATATAATTAGAGCCTTCATTTACTTTTCTTTACTTCCTATTAAAGAAATTAAGAATTTCTGACTTAATAATAACAACAATAGCTGGCATTTATATAATGCTTAACAATATCAGACACTGTATGAAGTAATCCACAAACATTATTTCACTTGATCCTCATAACAATCCTCAAAGATATATGATGTTAGTACCCTCATTTTACATTTAAGGAAACTGAGGCAAACAGTGATTAAATTATTTGCTCAGGATCCCCATAGCAAGTATCTGAGATCATATTTGAACTCAGACCCAAGCACTCTGTCCACTGCAGTACCTAACGACATAGGTATTTATGCCTTCCCATTTCCATTCATTTTTTGAAAGCCTTTCCTTTCCAAATCCCAATACTATATTTTCATAATATTCATGAATATAAACTTCTAGGAAGAAGAAAAAGGAAAAATGTTACATTGGGCTTAGGAAAACCTGCATCACCATCAGGTATGCAGATAATTGGATTTTTGTACATTATATACATTTATACATTATATAAAGAGATTTATGTCTAGTTACTTGACATTTTCCATCATTTATACTTTAGGACTTCTAAGGCCTGCATGAAGGAAGCTGTTATTTCTCTAGACATTTTGCCATTAAGATGAGCTATCATGATAGTGCTTGAGTTGGAACAGTGAGGCTACCCAGGGTGGTAGATGAATAAGAGACAGATTAGGAGGCTTTTCTATTCAGATATTCTATTTGGAAGGTATAAAAACAGGACTCTTGATTAAATAGCCTAATATAAAATCATATTTCTAATTACTATATTTTAAATAAATATTTTACATATAGAAATGGTTTAAAGAAAAAATAAGATTATAGATTAAGAATGACAAGGGACATTAGAAATCATTTAGTACAACTTCTTCATTTTATATTTTTATTTTTTCTCAATAATATGTTTTTTTCAATTACATATAGAGTTTTCAATTTTCATTTTTGTGAGATTTTGAGTTCCAGATTTCTAGGTGTGGAACCAAGATGGCTGAGTAAAGTCAGGAAGCTGTTTGAGCTCCCCCAGTTTCCCTCAAAAAACCACATGAAACCAAACCTCTGAATAGAGTCTGACAGAATAAAACCACTCTCCAGTTCAAGATAGGATGAAAAACTTCAAACAAAACTAGAACAGGGAAAATGGAAGCTAAAGATTTTGTGAGACAGCAAGAATCAGTCAAACAAACTAAAAAGTGAAAAAATTAGAAGAAAATGTGAAATGCCTCATTGGCAAAACATTATTATTATTAAATAAAGAATCATAAATAAAATAGATAAACCTGTCATTAATTTGACTAGACAAAGGAAAGAAGAATATCAAATTGTTAGAATCAAAAATGAAAAGGGAGAAGTTTCCACCAATGAAGAGGAAATTAGAGCAAAAATTAGAAGTTATTTTGTCCAGTTATATGTCAATAAATCTGATAATCTAAGTGAAATGGAGGAAATACTTAACAAAAATATAGATTACCTAGATTAACAAAAGAGGAAATAAATTACTTAAATAGTCCCATTTTAGAAAAAGGAATTGAACAAATCATTAATGAACTCCTTAAGAAAAAAAATCTCCAGGGCCAGATGGATTCACAACTGAATCTACCAAACATTTAAAGAACAATTAATTCCAATACTATGTAAACTATTTGCAAAAATAGATAAAGAAGGAGTACTACCAAATTCCTTCTATGACACAAATATGGAAGGGCCAAAACAGAGAAAGAAAACTACAGACCAGTCTCCCTAATGAATATTGATGCATAAATTTTAAATAAAATATTAACAAAGAGATTACAGCAATTTATCAGCAGGATAATACACTATGACCAAGTGGGATTAATACCAGGAATGCAGGGCTGGTTCAATATCAGGAAAACTATTACTGTAATCGACTATATCAATAACAAAACTAACAGAAATCATATGATAATCTCAATAGATGCAGAAAAAGCTTTTGACAAAATACAGCATTTATTCCTATTAAAAACACTAGAGAGCCTAGGGCTAAAGGAAGCTTTTCTTAAAATAATAAACAGTATCTATTTAAAACCTACAGCAAGTATTTGTAATGGAGAGAAGCTGGACACATTCCCAATAAGATCGGGGGTGAAACAAGGGTGCCCCTTATCACCACTAATATTCAACATTGTACTAGAAATGTTGGCTTTAGCATTAAGAATAAAAAAGAAATTAAAGGAATTATAATAGGCAATGAGGAAATAAAACTATCACTCTTTACAGATGATATGATGATATACTTAAGAGAACGCTAGAAAATCATCCAAAAACATACTAGAAACAATACACTGCTTTAGCAAAGTTTCAGAATATAAAACAAAACTATGCAAATCATCAGCATTTCTATATATTACTGACAAAGTCCATCAGCAAGAGAAAGAAAAATTCCATTTAAAATTATTATAGACAAAATAACATAATTGGGGGGTCTATCTGTCAAGACAAATCCAAGAAGTATATCAACCCAATTAAAAAAACACTTCTCACACAAATAAAATCA
>JAJPUD010002808.1:212145-236920 GCA_023553655.1 Myrmecobius fasciatus | reverse complement strand
AGTATATCAACCCAATTAAAAAAACACTTCTCACACAAATAAAATCAGATATAAACAACTGGAAAAAATGTCAATTGTTCATGGCCAGGCTGAGTTAATATAATAAAAATGAGTATTCTGCTTAAATTGGCCTACTTGTTCAGTGCAATACCAATCAAACTGCCAAAACTTATTTTATAGAACTAGAAAAAATAATAACAAAATTCATCTGGAAGAACCAGAGGTCAAGAAGGGAATTAATGAAAAAAAAATACAAAGAATGGTGGCTTAGCAGTACCAGACCTAAAACTGTATTATAAACCAGCAATCATCAAAACCATTTGGTACTGGCTAAGAATTAGAGTGGAGGATCAGTGGAATAGATTAGATACACGTGGCACAATAATCAAGGTCTTCAGCAATCTAGTATTTGATAAAGCCCCAAACTTCAGCTTCTGGCATAGAATTTACTGTTTGACAAAATTGTTAGGAAAACTGGAAAATATTTCAGAAACTCAGCATAGACCTACATCTCATACTTTATACCAAAATAAGATAAAAATGGGTACATGATTTGGACATAAAGGTGATACCCTAAACAAATTAAAAGACCAAGGAATATTTTACCTATCAGATCTTTGGACAAGGGAGGAATTTATGACCAAAGAACTAGATAACATTATCAAAGGCAAAGTGGACAACTTTGATTACATTAAATTTAAAAGTTTTTGTAGAAACAAAATCAACAGAAACAATATAAAAAGGGAAAAATAAAACTGGGAAAAAATCTTTACATCCAGTATTTTTGATAAAGGTCTCATTTCTAAAATATATAAAGAACTGTCAATTTATAAGAATACAAGTCATTCTCTCTCTTTTTTTAATTTAAGCTTTTTATTTGCAAACCATATGCATGGGCAATTTTTCAACATTGACCCTGTACAAGTCATTGTCCAATGAATAAGTGGTCAAAGGATTTGAAAAGATAATTTTCATAAGCTGAATTTAAAGCAATTTATAGTTATATGAAAAAAATGCTCTAAATCACTATTGATTAGAGAAATGCAAATTAAAACAGTTCTGAGGTATCACCTCAAACCTCTCAGATTGACTAAAATAACAGGAAAAGATAATGATAAATGTTGGAGGGAATGAAGGAAAACTAGGATACTAATGCATTGTTGATGGAATTGTGAAATGATACAACCATTCTGGAGAGCAATCTGGAACTATGCCCAAAGGGCTATCAAACCTTACATACCCTTTGACCCAGCAGTGCCATTACTGAATCTGTATCCCAAGGAAATCATAAAGGAGGGGAAAGGATCCACATGTGCAAAAATGTTTGTAGCAGCTCTTTTTGTGGTAGCAAAGAATTGGAAAAGGAGTGTATGCTCATCAATTGGGAAATGGTTGAACAAGCTTTTTTTTGTTTTTTGGTTTTTTTTTTGGTAAATATTCATCCATTTCACTTAGACTGTCAGATTTGTTGGCATACAGTTGAGCAAAATACTCCTAATTATTTTTCATTTCCTCTTTATTGATGATAAGCTCATCCTTTTCATTTTTGATACTGGTAATTTCATTTTCTTCTTATCTTTTTTCTAATCAAAATAACCAAAAGTTTATGTATTTTGTTGTTTTTTTCATAACCAACTATTAGTTTTATTTGTTCAACAGTTTTCTTACTTTCAATTTTATTAAGCTCTCCTTTAATTTTCAAATTTTCTAATTTGGTATTTAATTGTAGGGGTAATTTATTCTTTTTTCTAGCTTTTTTAGTTGAATGTCAGTTAAGGACTATGTCTAAGTGTGAAGGGGCTGGTCAGTTCTCCCAAAAGCCCCCACAACTATGAATTATAACACACTTGAAGAAATTACAAAGCAGCCTTTACTAACACAGATGTTGCTTGTGGATTGGGAATGAAATAAATTGGAGGCAAGAGGAGAGAGGTCAGAGAATGCAATTGCCTCTCAGTTTCCTTGTATCGTTATCATCCTCTCACATGAAGGGATCTGTTCTGCTGGTCAGAATTAGATCCCCAGCAGCCACTAGCAGGTTAAGCCCATAACACACGCCCAATTCATTGATCTCCTCTTTCTATGTTTTATTCATCTAGAGATAAGAACTGCTTTGGCTGTATTCCCTAAGTTTTGACAAGTCATGTCTTTATTGTCATTCTCTTGCATGAAATTCTTGATTGTTTCTGTGATTTGCTGGTGTTCAACCCACCCATTCTTTAGGATTAGATTATTTAGTTTCCAATAATTTTTTGTTCTACTTTTCTATGATCCTTTATTGTGCATAATTTTTATTGTATCCTCATCTGAAAAGGAAGCATTTAATATTTCTGCCTTTCTGCATTTGTGAGATTTTTTATGCCCTAATATATGGTCAATTTTTGTGTAGGTGCCATATGCCACTGCGAAAAAAAAGGTATATTCCTTTCTATACCCATTCAGTTTTTTTTTTCCCCCAGAGGAGAGAACCTTTCTAAAATTCTATTCACTTCTTTAACTTCTTTCTTGTCTATTTTTTGGTTATATTTATCTAGTTCTGAGAGAGGGAGATTCTCCACTGATAAAGTTTTGCTGTCTTTTTCCTTTCTGTAACTTACTTAACTTCTCCTCTAAGAATCTGGATTCTATATCACTTGTTATATATACATATATATATATATACATATATATATGTGTGTGTGTGTGCATATATATTTAGTATGGATATTATTTCATCATCTATGATACCCTTTAGCATATAGTCTCCTTCCTTATACCTTTTAATCAGATCTATTTTTGCTTTTCCTTTGTCAAGATCAGGATCACTACTACTGCTCTTTTAATTTCAGCAGAAGCATAATATGTTTTGCTCTAGTGCTTTACTTTTGTTCTATGTGTATCTTTCCTCTTCAAATATGTTTCTTGTGTACAATATATTGTAGGGTTCTGGCTTTTAATACACTCTGCTATCTGCTTCCATTTTATGGGAGAGTTCATTCCATTCTCATTCAGTTATGATTACTCTTTATTTCCCACCATCCTATTTTCCCCAGGTTATATTTTTCTCTCTTCTTTCACCCTTTCCCTCTTCACCAGTGTTTTGCTTCTGATCACTACCTCCCTCAATCTGCCTTTTTCTATAAGCTTCTTCCTTCCCTTTTCCTTCCCCTTTCTTCTCCTACTTCCTTGTAAGGTAAGATAAATTTCCATACTCAATGAGGTGTATATGTTATTCCCTGTTTGAACCACATCCAATGAGATCAAAGTTGAAAAAGTGCTCATTTCCCTGCCTGCCTTCCCCTCATTTTATAAATACTGAGGCCCAGGAAAATAAAAGTGATAAGTCCTGGTTGTTAGATATTACAATGAGTGGATGGAGCACTAAACTTGGGTTCAGGAAGTTCTGAGTTCAAATTTTACCTTCAACACTTAGTAGTGTAACTCTCCCTGGAAAAATCACTTAATTGCTCTTTGTCTCAGTTTCCTCCTTTATAAAGGGATTAATATAGTACCTACCTCATAGGATTCTTGCGAAATGATGTATGTAAATGTTTTAGTTTTATATAAATACTTGCTATAATTATTATACCATTAAATGACCATCCAGTATACCTGTACAATTTGAGGTCATGTTTTCCTATAAATCTTACATAAAGGATCTACTTACAGTTTTGGAAGTCTTCCTCTGGATTTTTTTTTTAATTTTATGTATTTCAGGGTATTATTGCTTATATCTTACCCTTCTTTTGTTAAATGACTACTTCCTTTTCTCATAATTTTAGATAGTATTTGTAAAGTACTTTAAGATTTGCACAGCACTTTATAAATATTATCTCATTTTATTTTCCCAACAACCTGGGGATTTAGGTACTATTTTTATCCCTGTTGTATAGACTAGGGCACTCAGGCAGACAGATGTTGCTTGTGCTCATGTGGCTATGTCTGACGTGATTTTTGAAATCAGGTCTTATATAGAGGTCATTGCCAGAGATAAGCTACAGCCTCCTTGTATATATTCTTAACTCATTCTAACTTTTTAAATTTAGAGGTGGATTTTCCTGGATTTTATTTGTGTTCAGAAGGACTTGTGGCTATTTCACCATATATTAAAATTCCTTCAAGCCTTCCTGCAGGTGTCAATTATCCTATCTAGAAAGTTTATTGTGAGGTTTCTAACTTAGCCAGTGATTCTCACCACTCCTTGTTCCTAATTACTCAGTCTTCTCTCTTCTGGCTTGATTTTCTAATCTATGCTGGTAGAAAAAGGAAAATTTACAATCATATGTGTCTCCTCACCATCAGTATGAGCTTTCAGTAACTTTCATTTCCCCAATCAAGAAAAGGTTTCTCATCACTGAATCAATTTAGGTTTCTTCTCCTCCATTATCTGGACAAGGAGATGGATTATTCCAAACTTATCATTTTTTCCTTCTGATCAATATTATTGGTAAATATAAGGAAAATTCAAATAATTTGCATTGGTTTTTTTATATATATATACACAAAATTAACTAACTTGGATTTTGTTTAAAAGAGGGCATATCCCTTTTCCGTTATAAATCCAAGATGGAACATAGCTCTACAAGATACTTTGGGAAGACTTGAATATGAGCTTAATTGAACAAGAACAGGCTCTCCTGTTTTAAACAGAAAAACTGCTTCCTGAATGTCAACAATGAGATGAGGAAAAACAACTTTGAAATCCCCAGGAACTCTTAACAAAGCAATGAACTATAGTGACTTTGAAGGATTAATGATGAACCAAACAAACCACCTACACTTCTTCATAGAGAAGTCATGAACTTGAGATGCAGAATGAGATGTGTTTTTAGACAGGTCCAGTATATTGATTTTTTTAGGGGGTGGGGTTTGGATCATACATATTTGTTGCAAGGGGGGGCTTGTATTGGTGAGGATGATAAATTAGTGAATAGTGATAGATATCCCCCAAAGTGTATCAGTAATGTTTTTAAATTTATAAAAAGAAAGTAAATAAATGGATTTTGTTAAATTATATGTATATATACTATTCTTTTAAAAACAAATTTTAATAGTTCATAGTTTCTTATACAACATTCTCTCTTGTTCTTTGCATATTGAAATTTTTCT
Organism: Myrmecobius fasciatus; assembly: GCA_023553655.1. Taxonomy (NCBI): domain Eukaryota; kingdom Metazoa; phylum Chordata; class Mammalia; order Dasyuromorphia; family Myrmecobiidae; genus Myrmecobius; species Myrmecobius fasciatus. The sequence continues at coordinate 231,832 of JAJPUD010002808.1, read as the reverse complement.
TGACAATTGTATTCACAATAAACAGAAAATTTGATTAAACACATTTAACCAGCTTATAGGAGGATTTTTAATGAGTTTTTCTATAGTAACATTATTATATATCAAAGACTAAGGAAATAGCATACATGGATTTTTACTATTATTATATTGGCATGTGTTTTTTGTACAGACCTATGATTTTTATCAGTATAAGAAGTTTGCTGGTATAGATGTTGCTGATAATGATGTTGATGATAATAGATTTAATAACAATCAAACATTTTAAAGAGTTTATCATATGCCAAATTATAGGGATAAAAAGACGTAAATTAAAGCTTCTGCATTCAAGGAACTTATATTTTTTGAAAGGGAAACAATATTTACACTTGGAAATAATTGCTTATATGTAAGATTTTCTCCCTTTTTGAAAAACATTTTTCAACATGTAAAAATCCAACAAGATTGTTATATATCACTGAAAGATTACTTTCCTCCATCTTTCCTTCAAGAAATAAATTTATTCTCTCACCATAGTCAATGAAAGATAAAATTATTGGACTGACTTACCAATATATAATTATTATTTCCCTAAAGTACAGCCTGATGTCTGTTTGAACTTGATCCATAGAATTTTAGAGCTGAAAGGTATTGCAGAGCTTAACTAGCTCAATCTTTTCATTTTATAAATCAGGAAAGATTTCTTTACTTGTAGCTAAAAGATCAGGGTTCAGGTTCCAACTTCATCAGTTAGAAGTTCAGTTCTCAGTTTTGTAGCTTACTATCTATTGCTTTCAACATTTCTCATTTCTCATTTCGGAGCTTCATTTTCTTCATCTATAAATTAAAATTGTGGTTGTTCTGTCATGTCTTCACTTTGTGACCCTGTTGATCTCCAGGCCCTTCTAAGATCCACTGCCTCTCAAAGTCTGTCCAAGTTCATGTTCCTTATTTCCATGACACTATCCATCTCATCCTCTGCCATCCCCTTTTCTTTTTGTCACCAGTCTTTTCCAAAGAGTCCCATCTTCTTATTATGTGGCCAAAATATTTAAGTTTCAACTTCAGTATTTGATCTTCCAGTGAATAGCCTGAATTAATTTAAGTATGGACTGATTTGATATCCTTGCTGTCCAAGATACTCTTAAAAGTCTTCTCCACCATCACAATTCAAAAGCATTGATTCTGCTCAGCTTTCCCTACAGTCTAACTCTGGCAGCCATATATTGCTTTCCATCAAATCTCATTCTTCAAATCTAACATTCTTCAGCTCTATTAAAAACTCATATCCATGGAGTATTGATGACCTACTTAACATTTTAGTGCTAAATTATTAACAGAACCAGAACCCAGGTATCCCAACTCTGTATCTCATACTATGAGCCTACATAGAGCTTTTATGGAGTTACAAATGAATGTTTCCAGCTGTACTGCAGCATTTCATCAGGTCTGGGGATTTGCTGATCCTGCTTTTAAGTGAAAATGTGTGTTCAAGACTTATTTAAAATGAATGCATACAGCTGAGTGTTGCTTGCCAGTGCCTGACAAAAAGTATATAATACATGTTTATTCATTCATTCATACTTTCATTCATTCCCAAGGACCCCAGAGGTACACACCATAGCCTCTGATTCAGCAACTATAAAAGCAGTCAATGAGATGAAAAATGGGTTGATTCATTTCTCCCCTTACTCTTAAGAGTTTTAGAACTCTCTAAACTTTCTGAATTTCAGAATTCTCTATGAACTTCAGAACTTTCTCTTTTTATGCTGAAGTAAGGGGAAAATTTAAATATAGAAAATTAATAAGGAATCTGAAAACAACATCTGAATATCAATGTTTGTGTACTTTAAAAAAATCTGCAGCAGTGTTTATAGTGAAGGCCACTTGAGATTATATCTCTCTTAGAGGATCAAATATATTCCTCATAATTTGGGGGATAAACTAATAGAAAAGACATGGATTTTCTGTTACTATTGGTTTTGTTTCAAAGAACACTCCTATACTTGATAAAATAAATCAAGTGATGATCAGATGTAAATCCATTTCTGTTGTGTTCTAAGAATAAGTCCAACACTGGGCAATTGGCAGCTGCTAAATTCCGGGCTGATTTCTACAACCCTAGACTTCAAGATGGTAAATTCCCATAGTCTCTGAAAACCCAGCTGTGTTAGCTAGGGGCCTCTGACACATTGCCATCAACTCCCTTTTAGAGAGAGCATACCTGGGATATTAAGTTATAAGAAACAAAGTTCTTGCTGTTGCTGTCTTATCATTCTCTTTAAATTAAATTTAACATTTATTCAAAAAAATATAATTTTCCAGGTAACCAGTTTCTGCCATAGTTTTAAAAGATAGAAGTAATAAATTGGATAGTAATTAATTCCTTGGGTAACTTGCTCCTATGAATGTAGACTGGCCTGGGATATGAAGTGCTCTTGGATAATTGTAAAAGTGAATTATGCCAGAGCCATGTTTCACATCAGCAGGTTTTTTTGGTATAAAATTAAAGGCTTCAAACAAATTGTTAAAAGGACTAATTTGCTTCCATATACTTTATGCTGTGGCAGCCAAAAGTAGGAGTATTTATCTGTGGTTCTTAGTGATGTTGAATGTTCAGTTGAGATATGCAAAACTTCTGATTTTTCATCCTTTTATTTTTAAATTTTGAATATTGAGGGATTCTCTTTTGGTGTTTACTTCATGGATATTTTTCTGTGCTTTTTGTTTTTATATTTTTCTTACTTAAAACCTTTTTGACCTTTGCCAAATCACTTCATTTTATTGGATTGCAGATTTTCTTCATCTGTAAAATGGGCATAAATACATTTATCCTGTCCTTTCCTATCAATAACACAGGTAAGCTATGATGTCATGTTTATCATTATATAATTATATCATTGAAAATTTCAGGGCCCAATGTCAATTGAGTGGTGTTGTAATTGTTAAGTTTCAGGCATCAGGAAAAAAAAAAGATGGTAAGGAAGATGGATTGGGGTATATAATCTCAGAATCCCTCAAGTAATTCCTTGACTTGACAAGTCCTTGACAATTTTGACTGTGCACAACACCAGCTCTGGATGTATGATAAGAAAAAAAACAACGGAGAAAGAGAAAATGTTTTATTTTAGTTCACTTTTTCTAATCAAGTGGGATCTTAGATAACTAGACAAACTTGTAACACTATCCATCTCCCTTATTTCATCATATCCTCATTTAACCTTCTTTACCATCCCTTCCTCCTTCAAAATAAATCCCAGTCTTCAATAATTAGATAGTATATGGGATCAGTACCAGAATTTAAGTTTCAAACCACCTAGTCTAATTTCCCTCACACTCAGTTTTGCAGATAAGAAAACAGAAGTTCAGAGAGGTTTCCAGTGACTGTTAAATGGCACAGTGGATAAAATGCTGCCCCAGCTTAGGAAGACCTGAGTTCACATTCTACTTCAGACTCTTATTTGTTGACTGATCCCTGAACAAGTCATTTAACCTACGTCTGCCTCAGTTTCCTCCCCTCCAAAATAGGGATAATAATGGTTCCTACCTCAAAATAATAATAATTCTTAACTCATGGAGTAATCATGAGGGTAAAATTAAATAATATTTGTAAAACACTTTTCATGTACCATAAACATGCAAATAATGATCTTTGTTTTTCAGTGTCATACATATAGTCAGCAAAGCCAGGGCTAGACTTGCAAATATTCTTTCTACTACATCACATTCCATTCTAGCTAATTAAACAATAGGGACTATCTTTTTTGCATCATTTATTTCATTTAATACAATGCCTAGAATAGAGTAAATGCCTAATAAATCTTTATTGACTGACTAGATATATGCTCTTATAGAAAGTAAGCTCTTTAAAGGCAAAGACTGTCTCATTTTTGTCTCTGTATCCCTAGAGCCTAGTATAGTATCTAAAACATAGCAAGAGAGTTATATATATTTGTTGATTGCACTAAGAAAAAAAAATTAAGTTTAGCAAAACTTTTATTACTTAAAAGTATAGAAGATAATCTTGGGGAAAAATGGTCTAGCAGAGAAAAGGAAGCATGTTTTAATATCTGTTCTCTGGAACTAATCTTGGTCATATTTCATCTGAATTCAGTCATTCATTCAGTCAGTAAACATTTATTAAGTGCATATTATGTGCCAGGTATTGCACTAAACCTATAGATTTTTTTTAAAAGATCAAAATATAGTCTGTGCCTTCAAGGAATTTATAGTCTATGAATTTGGAGTTTATACTCTAATGAAATTCAGCTGCCTTTTAGTGTTATTTTCATTTACTATATTGGCTAATAATACATTGTTCTACAACCCCCACTTTCTTCACTCTGCATCAGTTTAAATAGCTTTGCTATGGTTTACTGAATTCCTCATGGTTGTTATATTTTGTAGCTTAATTAAATATTATTTTAATCTACAGACATAGCACAGGGTGGTGGATCCAAAAGTCCGTTTCCAAACTAAAAAGACATGTTCAAATTCTTCCTCTAATGTATCCTTACTTTGTGACTCTTGAGAAACTTCTTAGCATGCAAGGAACCTCTAAGAATATAAATTTTAGAAAAGGTGCTCTCCTAGAAGTTTCCTCACCAATGATTTCCCTATACTAATGAAACCATGGGCCCTATCTATCTATATGCCACAATTTCTTCAGCCAACTCTTAGTTGATGGGCCTTTACTTCCTTTCCTGTGTTTTGATACTAAAAAGTCATTTATAAATTAGGAAATGCATATTAAGAAATAAAACCCAAGAATTTGTGAACATACAAACATAGGTTATAGTTGAAAGAACAAACTGTTTCCAAAACAAATCCACATGTTAATTTCCAACTATGTATAAATTGAGTTTGTTAAATTACATAATACTTTAAAAGTTAGGAATATTTCTATTTTAAAACATACTATGGTAAATCCTTAAGTAAGGTAAAATGTACTTTTTGTGTCAAAACTAGAAATTTATATAGTGGTTTGCTTAATGTGAAACACATTGGTATTATTAGAGTTGACAACACTTTGAACTTTTCTCCTCTTTTAAATGTTACCATGAACACTGAGTTTAAATTCTTAGATATAGAACCTTTTAATTTACACAAAGAGAAAATTGTCAGTCTAGAGGGAAATTCCAGTTGTTTTCTTTAATTTGAAAGAATGAGATTTTGGAAATAGGCATGAATTTCATCAAGAAACAGAGGGAAAAGAAAAAAAAAAGAAAATTTCTTTTCACTGTGTTTATTTCCTTGTTGTTTGCATTCCCTTTATTAAGAACAGTGGTTTATTTTGAACTCTATGTTGTGCTCTGGTAAATGTCTGCCACCCACATATTATAAAAAACCTCCTCACTGTTACCTACAAGAAGTCAATATTCATCAACATATTATTTGGGGCAGCTATACCTAGAGTAACTTGGGGGGGTTAATTGGCTAATGTTTATAAAGCACTTTGAAAATGAAAAATTCTATACAATTGCCAAGGCTGTTAAGACATTTGGCAGAGTATATGTGAAACTGAAATGATTACTGGGCTTTACATCTTTTTTAAAAAATGCAAATATGCAACTTCTTCAATTTAAAGATCCCTAAAAGCATTTTGATTTGTCCCTGCTAAGTAACACCAAGATAAACTGATGTGAAGAAAATCACTTTTCTTTTTCACTAAAATCCATACCCTTCTGATAACAGATGGAAAAAACCCTTTCTCCCTCCATCTTCCCTCAGATATTCTAAGGTCAGTTTTTTTGAAGTCCCTGCAAATTGCATCCTGATTGTATGATGGATAAGGGAAGATCTTTTTATGTGGTAAAAATCAGTGGATAGGAACAAAACTGGTTGTACATGTAATTTTTGTTATTGTTCATTTGTTTCAGTCTTATCTGATTCTTTGTGACTCTCTTTGGAGTTTTCTTGGCAAAGATCCTGGAGGGGGTTGCCATTTCCTACTCCAGCTCATTTGAAAGATGAGGAAACTGAGACAAAAGGGATTAAATGACTTGCCTAGGGTCACATAGCTAGTAATTGTCTAAGCCTAGATTTGAAGTTAGGAAAATGAATGTTCCTGTTTCTAGGCCCAATATTCCATCCACTGTGTTACCTAGCTGCCATTGAAGGATAAATCAGGTGACAATTGCCCATGATATGGTCTAACTGAATTGAGTAGTGCTAAAATTGCTCTTTTCCCTAAGGTAAATTTTTGGTTAGCCTGTGGCATCATCTGACATTCCCTGTATCAAACAACTTAATTTCAGATATTGTTTTGTTGTCTTTGTATCTCTTTTTTTCTAGCATTGTAGAACACAGCATTTGGGCTTACTTTGCATTTGTTAACAATTGGAAGAGCCTGGATTCAGGAAGACTGAAAAGTGGAAAGAGCTTTGGCTTAGAAGGTTTGAGTAGCTGTGTTAAAATCTTGCCTCTGGCATTTAGTACCTTTGTGACATTCCGCAAATCAGGGACTTTCTTTGGGCCTTGGTTTCCTTATCTGTAAAGTGAGAGAATTAGATTGGATGGCCTCTGAGGATTACTCTAACTTTATGATCTTAATTGGTTAGAACTGTGATATCTTCAAGGGGAAGGATTATTTCACTTTGTCACTGTATTTCTTTTCCTTGGCACATAGTGGGTATTTAATAAATGATTGTTGATTGATGAGCTGTCCTTTTGAGTTTAGGCATTGACAGACTTTTTACAAATATGCTACCTTGAAAGGCTAACAGTCCATTAAGTTATTATCAGACAAGAATTCTTTTGTAGGAATTTCTTTATCATACTGGTCCGTGCTGAAGGGAAGCATAGTAGAAAGCTACACAATTAGCCATTCTTACAATATTACAATTATCAGTTACCTCTAGCTATTGAAAATGATGTGCCTGTGAGGTGGAGAAGGGATACAATTCAGTTCTCTCACATTCAGGTCAAATAAAAACAAATGCTCTTTGGGGTTTACATATTTGTAATTGAAAAAGACATTTTTTCTAGTTGTCCATTTATTCTCAATAAATCCTCTATCTCTGTCTACCTATCTCTTTCAATACATTCTTTATTCAATGGATTTCAATCCAAGAAGCAACCTATTGTTCATTCAGGAAAGATCGCTTGTATAAATCATATAATTTGATTAACAAAAGCAGTTTTTATTCTCTTAAGAAGTCAGAACTTCTTGATTCAAAAACAACTTGTCTTTTGGCTATGAGAATCTCTCCTGACCTTCAAATCTGAAGATCTTGAAATGCAGAAGGTATAGTATTGCCTACCCCCAAGAAGAGGAACTGGAGAAAAGGCACAAAGATGCTGGCATGTAATCTTTACTAGATAGGAAGTAATAAGTGAAGTTTCAGCATAATTTTCTGAAGGTTCTCAGTTGGAAGGAATAACTGTTTTGTTTTGTTTTGTTTTCTGGTGGATGCTCTTCTCTTCCTGGATAATTGGATGGAGCAGTCACTCTAAAAGGGATGGCTAACAGAGCAGATGATTAATAAATGTTTGTTGATTTGAATTGAACATTTATGCAGGAAATGATAAAACTTCGGGGTAAATATAATCACTGGCTTAAAATTTTTGAAAAACCCTTTTGTAAGATAGATGTTATATTTGTTCCATTTATAACCATAGAGCAGAATCAAAGAAAAGGATAGAAACTGTAGATATACTTTGCCTCCATATAAGGAAAAATTTTCTAACACTTTGATTTACTCAAAAAGGAGAAGTAAGCTTTTCCATGAAAAAGAGACCTCACATCATTGGAGGTCCTGAATGTTGTACAATGGACTCGTGCTCAGTTATGTATTGGACTAGATGATCTTTTTTGACCTCTTTTAACTCAGATCTGGTGATTTTAGGCATAGGAGCAGAAAGAATGAAAAAGGACCGTGAATAGTGTTGCTCATCTTGGGTTTTTTCTTTTCTTCTACTAGAACCTATCTGGTTTCTTAACATGGGATCCATTGTGAGGAGAATTACTGGGAGTAAAAGGCATTTCCTTGATTTCCTGATAAGAAGTTGTCACGTGTGCAGGGAGGTAGGAAAATGGTTGAGGGTCCAGCAAGTTGCTGACTGTGCAGTGATGTTCTCAGGAACCACTGGTTTGGTGGTCTGCAGCTGATGAACTGGATAGGCTCTCTTCCGATTGTTATTCCCTCACTGTCCACAAGGTGTCCATGAGGTGCTCATTCAGGCTCTTTGCACAGTGATTGCAGAATGCTCACTGATCATACTTGCTAAATAAAACAAAGTCTTTGCTGCTCGATAAACTGTACTCTTTTCCTACCGTCACTGGCTTCTGTCCCATCAATCCATTCCTGAGACAGGGAGTCTGATCTGGTCTCATGCTCTCCAGCTGAAATGGCTATGACAATCCGTGATGTTTTAAAAATGTTTTTTTTAAATAACTGTATTTTAATATGATTTATATTCTTTGGAATTCCATATATATTATTTCATGCATTTAAAAACATTACTCTTAAGAGTTACCAATGGATTTCACCAGACAGCCAAAGTAATCCATGAATAATTGAGTATGAGAATACCTGTTTTAGAGGATTGAGCTTTAGAAAAACTGAGTATTAAAACACAAAATTGCTTCCTTCACTATCTGGCAGGAATAGAAGTAAGCAGAGTCTCTTTCTACCTCTCTCACTCTTTGTAAAGAGTTGGAAAGCCTGTGTGGCCAATCCAGGGAATGCAACTAATTACAATCCTGCTTTGAGAAATACATAGGTGCTTTGTATCAGAGGATTACAATTAAGGATAGCATTTTCAGCATATGAAAGTAATTTTGATGGGTTTACATGTTTGTAACTGAGAAAGACAATTTTCTAGTTGTTCATAGCTTGATTATTCTCAATAAATTCTCTGTCTCTGTCTTCCTGCCTATCTCTCTCAACATTCTTTATTAAATGAGTTTTAATTCAAGAAGCAAACTATAGTTCATTCAAAAAAGATCCTTTTGTTATGTGATCATAAGATTTAGAGATGGAAGAAACTTTAGAGATCCTTTACAGCAACTTTTTCATTTTACAGATGAGTAAACTGAGACCAAGAAAAATTAAGTGACTTGTCCACTGATACAAACGGTAAAGAGCCAAAGCTAGGATACTTTATTCCAAATTTTTCTTTCCACTGGATCATAGCTACATGCTAAGCACAGAGCACATAACGATTTTGTACTTTAATTTTTTAATGAGGTTCTGATACAATGGTTGTATGGTACAGATGGAAGGCAGAAGTAACAGTAGGCAGTATACAATGGAAAAAGTATTGGCTCTGGAATCAGTTGACTTGAGTTCAAATCCTTCAGGTCTGATGCATAAAATAATATATGTAGTATTCCAAAGAATATCAATCAATCTGATACTATCATGTGTTACCTTGGACAAACAATTTAATCTCCCTGGGTTTCAGTTTCCTCAATTTGGCTAGAAGGGGGAAGTTCTGCTATAGTCATTTAATTATGCTTGTAGTATTGTTTCCAGCTCTGGGTACCACATTTAGGAAGGACAAAGTGGAGCACATCCAGAGGAAGGCTCAGAAAAGAGTGAATTGAACTAACAATTATCATAAAGGGATTAAATGAAAGGTGGTTAGCCTAGAGAAGAGAGAATTAAAATGATTTAGGCTTGAATGAAAATACATTTTCTGACTGGAAATTGAAAGGATGCCCATCAATTGGAGAATGGCTGAATAAATTATGGTATATGAATGTTATAGAATATTATTGTTCTGTAAGAAATGACCAGGCAGGATGATTTTAGAGAGGCCTGGAGAGACTTGCATGAACTGATGCTGAGTGAAATCAGCAGAACCAGGAGAACATTATACACAGCAACAAGACTATACTATGATCAATTCTGATGGACATGGTTCTGTTCAGTAATGTCGTGATTCAAACCAGTTCCTATTGTTCAGTGATAAAGATAGTCATATACATCCAGAGAGAGGCCTGAGGGAACTGAGTGTGGACCACAACATAGCATTTTAACGCTTTCTGTGAATATTTCCATGCATTTTGTTTTCCTTCTTAGGTTGTTTTTTTTTTCTTCTCTCTTTCTAGATCTGATGTTTCTTGTGCAGTAAGATGACTATATAGATATATATATATATATATATTGGATTTGTCATATAATTTATCATATTTAGCATGTATTGGATTGCCTGTCATCTATGGGTGGGGGTGGGGGGAAGGAGGGGAAAAGCTTAGAACAAAAAAAAAGTTTTTTGCAAAGGTCAATGTAGAAAAATCACTCGTGTTTTGTAAATAAAAAGCTTTTAATAAAAAAAGAGAATACATTTTCTGATAATTAGATATATCTCCAAGTTGAATGGGTTATCTTTGGAGGTAATAGATTTTTCCATAAAGTCTTTAAGTGGAGACCAGAAGGCTAATGGTCTGAACGGTCATAGAAAAGATTCTTGTTCAAGTACCATTTGGACCAGATGACTCCTAATGTCCTCTCAGACTTTGAGATCCTATTATTCTGTTGCACTAGGTTTGATTTGATAGTGGAAATTGAGTCCAGGAAGATTTAGAGAACCCTCATAAATAAAGTAGGCCTAGTTGTTATGCCATGATGGGTAATGAATAAAAGGAAAAAATAAAAAGTACTTACCATATTCCAAGCTCCATGCTAAGATAGAAAAGTGAGGATGCCTTTCCTCTCAATAAATATAGGAATATTCAGTTGCAAGTTAAATGAGATGGTCCAAAGGTATTTAGGGTATAACTCCAAAGCCGATGATAATATATCTTCTTTACTGTCATCTCTATTGCATCTTCAGTAATCTATGGACAGAATGAAGATACTGAAATCCTTGATAACTGTGCTTATTCTTCCTTCTTCACTCATCACTGTTGGATAGTGAAGAGTTAAGATTCTTTTGTGTTATATGGTTGAAACACCATTTTATGCCTTGATTGTCAGGATCTAATATATTTAAATGAAATGCAGAATTAATGTACTTATTCTAATAGGATTAAAGAGAAATATATGTATACACAGACATAGAAGGAGGAATTGTATTGTAACCACAAAGAGATGAGATAAAAGGCTTATATTTATTTATCAGACAACTTTTCAAAACATGGGAAGATTTTTGGACAAAGAATAATACACACACCATCCCAACAGAAACTAACTAAAAGTATTTAGAGGCAAATTGCATATCCTTTTTTTATACCCTTTATTTTTAGCAAACCTTTCCATACTCCCTATTCAGTTAAAAATAAATAAAGAGGAATGAATGAATTCTGGAGTTTACTGTGTATATACACATAAGAGAGAAAGAGGTTAATTATTTTTTCAAAAATAAAATTTTATTTATATCATTTTAGCATCATGACATTGTTAAATACTAAAGAATGATGCACTATACGCATCTGAACATAGTGAAACAAATTAGCTAGATTTTTGATTCTATTTCTCATAAACCAAGACTTTTATTAATCAAATAGGCTTTGAAAGAGGTAGCTATACATCATGTAGTGCCATTTTATTTATTTTTCTTTAAAAAAGTTAAAAATTTTTAAAGTTTTAAATTCCAAATTATATTCCCCCTTTCCTGAGATGGTAAGCAATCAGATATAGCTTAAACACATGCAACTATGTAAAATATTTCTATATTCGTCATTTTGTATAAGAAGATTTGAATAAAAGAAAAAAATGAAAATGAAAAATAACATGTTTAGTCGTATTCAATCAATATCCATTCTTTCTCTGGAAGTAGATAGTACATCTCATCATTATCATTTGGGATTTTCTTAAATCATTGTATTGCTAAAAATAGCTGTCATTCATATTTCTTCATCAAACAATATTAATGTTAAAATGTATAACATTCTCCTTTTTTCTGTTCACTTCACTATACATCAGTTTATCGAAGTCTTTCCAGGATTTCCTGAAATCATCCTGCTTTTGATTTCCTTCCACATGATAATATTCCATTATAAATTATAAGCCACAGCTTGTTTAGCCATTTTCTAATTGATGGGCATTCCTTTGGTTTTCAATTTTTAAGCACAACAAACAAGAGCTGCTATAAAGTTTTGTACAAATAAGTCCTTTCCCCTTTTTTGTTGTCTTTGGGATATAGATCTAGCAATGGTATTGCTCAATCAAAGGGAATGCACAATTTTATTGTCCTTTGAGTTCTACTCTAAACTCCTCCAAATATAGATGACTCTAAACAAATTTTGGAGGAATTTAAAGTAGAGTCCCTGCCTTTACTCTGCTATCTTGATTCTGCCCCTTAGTACATACTGTTTTAACTTGCTTTTGGCATCACCCTTTATGTGCAAATCATTTACCCATTTTGACCTTATATTAGCATTTGGTGTGAGATGTTGGTCTATTTCTAGTTTCTGCCAAACTGTTTTTTTAGTTTTCCCAGCATTTTTTGTCAAATACTGAGTTTTTGTTCCAAAAGCTTAGATCTTTGGGTTTATCATATGGTAGATTACTCTGGTCATTTACTTTATTGTAATTTGTACCTAATTTATTCCACTGATTCACCATTCTATTTCTTAGCCAGTACCATATTGTTTTGAAAATTACTGCTTTGAAATGCAATGAGATCTGGTGTGTATGGCTAGACTACCATCTTTTGTTTGTTTGTTTGTTTGTTTTTAATTCCCTTGATATTCTTGCATATAAATCCCACCTAGTATAGTGTGTCATCCTTGCATATATTACTGTAATCTCTTTGCTGGTTTTATTTGAAATTTTTGCATCAACATTCATTAGGGAAATTGGTTTATAACTTTCTTTCTCCTTTTAGGCTCTTCCTGGTTTGAGTATCACCACCATATTTTGTGTTGCAAAAGTTATTCAATAGGAGTCCTTCACCAATTTTTTTTTCTATTAACTTATATAGTATCAGGATTGATTTTTCTTTAAACGACTGGTAAAAATTGCTTGTGAATCCATATCGTACTGGAGATTTTTTTCTTAGAAAGTTCATTGATGGCTTGTTCAATTTCTTTTTCTAAGATTGGATTATTTAAATACTTTTTGAGGTGATAATTTATATTTTTGTAGATATTTATGCATTTCATTTAGATCGTCAAAATTATTGACATGTAATTGAGCAAAATAACTCCTAACAATTGTCTTAATTTCCTCTTCATTGGTAATGAGTTCAAATTTTTGTTTTTGATACTAGAAATTTGGATTTTTTTTCCTTTCCTTTAAAAAAATCAAATTAACCAATGTTTATCTATTTTGTTGCCCCCCCCCAATTAAACCAGATTCTTATTTTATTTATTAGTTCTGTGGTTTTCTTATTTTCAGCTTTATTAATATCTTCTTTGACATTCAGGATTTTCAATTTGTTGTTTAATTGGGAATTTTCAATGTTATTTTTCCAGTTTTTTAAATTGCATGCCCAATTCATTGATTTATATTTTCATTTATTTTATTGACATATGCAATTAGAGATATATTTTTCCCCTAATTTGGCTGCATTCTATTAATTTTGGATTGTTGTCTCATAATTTTCTTTGATGAAATTGTCTTTTGTTTCTATGATTTGTTCTTTGGCCCATTTCTTTTTTAAAAGATTAAATTATTTAATTTCTAATTAAATTTTAATCTCTTTCCATTGTCCATTATTAAATATAATTTCTATTGAATTATGATCTGAAAAGGATGTATTTACTATTTCTACTTTTTTGCATGTGATTGTGGTTTTTTCCCCCGAGGCAACTGGGGTTGTGACTTGCCCAGGGTCACAAAGCTAGTAAGTGTTAAGTGTCTGAAGCCAGATTTGAAGTCAAGTACTCTTGACTTTAGGGCTGGTGCTCTACCCACTGTGCTATCTACCTGCCCTGGTTGTGTTTTTTAAATGTCTTTTTAATATCACTTTTTGTGTGCCATGAACTGTTTTGGAAAAAAAAAATCATTCCTTTCTATACCATTCAGTTTTCTCCAAACCTTGATGATGTCTAACTTTTCTAGAATTTTAGTCACCTTCTTAACTTTTTTTGTTAGATTTATCTCATTCTGAGAGAGAGAGAAATTAAGGTCTCCCACTAGTATAGTTTTATTATCCATTTCCTCTTATAACTCATGTAACTTCTTCAAAAACTTAGTTGCTATACTATTTGGTGTATATATGTTTAGGATTGATATGACTTCATTGTGGCACCTTTTAGTAAGATATAGTTTCCTTCTTTTTTTTTAATAAAGCTTTTTATTTTCAAGACATATACATAGATAGTTTTCAACATTCACCCTTGCAAAACGTTGTATTCCAGATTTTTTTCTTCCTCCCTTCCCTCCACCACCTCCTCTAGATGGGAAGTAATCCAAAATATGTTAAACATATAATTCTTCTATACATATTAACACAATTATCATGCTGCACAAGAAAAATCAGATCAAAAAGAGAAAAATGAGAAAACAAAATGCTAGCAAAAAAGTTAAAATACTATATTGTGATCCATACTCAGTTCCCACAGTCTTCTTTCTGGAAGCAGATGGTTCTCTCTCTCTCTCTGCTGAGGTAATTGGGGGGTTAAAGTGATTTGCCCAGGGTCACACAGCTAGGAAGTGTTAAGTGTCTGAGATAAGATTTGAACTCAGGTCCTCCTGACTTCAGGGCTAGTGCTCTGACCACTGCACCACCTAACTGCCACTAGATGACTCTCTCCATCACAAAACCATTGAACTTAACCTGAATCACCTCGCTGTTGAAAAGAGCCACATCCATCAGAATTGATCATAATATAATTTTGTTATTACTTGTACAATGCTCTCTTGGTTCTACTCACTTCACTTAGCATCAGTTCATTTAAGTCTCTTTAGGTCTTTCTGAAATCATCCTGTGATTATTTCTTATATAACAGTAATACTTCATGACATTAATATACCATAACTTATTCAGCCGTCCTCCAGTTGATGGGCATCCATTCAGTTTCCAGCTTCTTACCCCTACAAAAAGGGCTGCTACAAACATTTTTGCACATGTGGGTCCTTTTCCCTTTTGATGATCTCTTTAGGATATAGGCCCAGCAGACACACTGCTGGATTAAAGGAAATACACAGCTTGATAGCCCTTTGGGCATAGTTCCATATTGCTCTCCAGAATGATTCAGTTTACAACTCCACCAACAATGTATGTGTCCCAGTTTTCTCATATGCCCTCCAACATTCATCATTATCTTTTCCTGTCATCTTAGTTAATCTGAAATGAATATAGTGGTACCTCAGAGTTGTTTTAATTTGCATTTTTCTGATCAATAATGATTTAGAGCATAATATGACTAGAAATGGTTTTAATTTCTTTGTCTAAAAATTGTTCATATCCTTCAAACATTTATTAACTGGATAATGGTTTGTATTATTATAAATGTGAGTCAATTTTCTAAATATTTTAGAGATGAAGTGTTTACCAAAATCCTTGGTTGTAAACATTATTTTTCCCAATTTACTGCTTCCCTTCTAATCTTGTCTGCATTGATTTTATTTGTACAAAAACTTTTTAACTTAATATAATCATAATTATCCATTTTGCATTCCATAATGTACTCTAGATCTTCTTTGTCCAAAAATTCCTTCCTTCTACACAGATCTGAGAAGTAGACTATCCTTTGTTCTTCTAATTTGCTTACAGTATCGCTCTTTATGTCTAAATCATTAATCCATTTTGATCTTCTCTTGGTATATATAGAGTGTTAGGTGTGGGACAGTGCATAGGTTCTGCCATACTAATTTCCAGTTTTCCTAGTAATTTTTCCCCTGAGGCAATTGGGGTTAAGTGACTTGCCCAGGGTCACATAGCTAGGAATTGTTAAGTGTCTGAGACTAAATTTGAATTCAGGTCCTCCTGACTTCAGGGCTGGTGCTCTATCCACCGTACCACCTAGCTGCCCCCTGACTTTTTCCCAGTAAATTTTGTCAAATGGTGAATACCTATCCCAAAATCTGACTTTGGGTTTATTACTATAGATTACACCAGATTAGTATAGTCATTGACCACTGTGTCTTGTGAACCTAATCTTTTCTACTGATCAACTATTCTATTTCTTAGCCAGTACCAAATGGTTTTGATGATTGCTGCTTTATAATATAGTTTTAGGTTTTGTACAGCTAGGATATCTTCATTTGCGCTTTTTTCATTAATTCCCTTGAAATCATTGATCTTTTGTTCTTCCAGATGAGTTATGTTATTATTTTTTCTAGTTCTGTAAAATAATTTCTTGGGAGTTTGATTGGTATGACACTTAATAAATAGATTAATTTAGATAGAATTGTCATTTTTATTATATTAGATGGGCCTATCCATGAGCACTTGATATTCTTCCAGTGGATTGAATATGACTTTGTGTGTATAGTTTCTTTCTTTTTCTTTTTTAATCTCTTTAATCTATTTTAATCAGGTCTTTTAACTAGAAATGCTTGAAAGTTAAAAATCATTTGTTTTGTTAAAGATCCATTTTCTTCCATAAAAGATTATATTAAATTTTGCTGGGTAGATATTGCTTATAATCCTAACTCCTTTGGTTTCTGGTGTATCATACTGCAAGATCCCCAGTTTTTTAATGTAGAAGTTTCTAATTCTGTGTAATCCTGAGTATAGCTCCATGATATTTGAATTTGTTTGCAGAAGAGCGGGCTTTGCTGATAGATTGCTCCAGGTCCCCTTCTGTTCACTCTCTTTTTTCTACTCCAGTAAGACAGACCTTTCCTGCCTAGTTGGTAATCTGTTTCCCTGTTCCTAGACCAATTCTGAGGTGATTTTCTACTTGTGTGGAGGGGAATTTGGGAAGACTTCAGAAGATTCTTTCCTCATTCCACTATCATGACACTGGAAATACTTACCAATTTATTTCTTGCTTTTGAATTTCACTGAGAACAAGAATGAGAATCCTGATTCACAGAGTTGAGATGTAATAAGCAGAATTAAAAAGTCTTGTGAGCACATTTAATATGAATGGGATGTGCTTTTACAAGGACACATCAATAATTTTCTAACTATATTGATTAGAAATCAATTTGAAGTTTCTGGTTATGGCAGAGCTCAATTAGCTTATCTTTCACTAGATCATTGTCAATAATTTTTTTCTGGCTTAATATGAAAATGATTTTGTATTTAAAGCTCATTAATTTGATTTTGATCAGCTGAAATTGTTTTTTCAGCTGGGTCTATCAGATTCTCCAGATTAACTATTTTGCTATTTTTCATTTCCATTCTATTCCCTGATTATTTTTTCCAATCTACATTTTATTTTATTTTACTAACATTGCTACTTTCAGAATACATAGTTATTTACCAAATGTTTCCTTTAGTCTCCTGACAATGAGGGTCTATACCTCTGGGATTACAGATGACCCAGACAAGGAAACTCTAATGTGGATAGTACTTCAAAGTTTTCAAAGATCTGGCTAAGAGTTTTGTCACCCAATTCTGCAATTTTGGATTATTGGCCCATATTTTGACCCGGGCCATTTTCCTCCCATTTTTTTTTGCATATATACCATTCTCCCTTCTCCACTACCCAACCTATTTTTCCTCTCTTGTTTAGAATTATAATGAAAACACTGTCTTTGACTCTACAAGGAGCATGTCAATGGACTGCACTATAAATGCACTCATCATTTAGTGACTTCTGAGACCATAATTCCTTTCCCTAGGTGCCTCCCATCTATATGCAGACCTAAGACCACCATGACTTTCTCATTCTCTATTTGTGACTTGATTTTTGGTACCTAAATAAAGGACTTTATATTTATCTCTGTATGTGCTACGTGGGGTAATGGATAGAGTGCTGGGCTAGAAGGCAGAAAGACTCATCTTCCTGACTTCAAATCTCACTTCTGTTACTTTCTAGCTATCAATTTGCCTCAATTTTTCATCTGTAAAATGAGCTGCAAAAGGAATTGGCAAATAACTTCAGTATTTTTGCCAACAAAACCCTGAAAAGGTGTCACAGAGAGTCATATAGGACTTGAAAAATGACTAAGTGACTAGTGCTAGGTGACAAAATGGATTGACTACTAAATCTGAAAGATTAAAATTTAAATCCTTTTTTAGACACAACCTAGCTGAGTGACCCTGGCAAAGGTATAATGAAGGATAAAAACAGGGGCTAAAGTATGTATTGTCTCCCCAGTTAGAAATGAAAGCTGAGAATATCTTGCTTTTGCATTTATATTCTCAGAGTTCAGCACGTAGTAAGTGCTTAATAAATGCTTTTCATTTATTCCTTCAATGACTATACAATATATCTTCTGATGCAGATAACCCTTTAAAGGCAGTACTACTGAAATAATTTTCATTTTATAGGTGAAGAGGCTGACACTCCAATATACTTAACAACATATATATTGTCACATAGATGTTGGATTAGAAATTTGAGCTCTCTTGACTCGATTGGCACTCTTTAGCCTACATCAAACTATTTCTCTTAATAACAGGCATTCCTATAACATTTTAAGGTTTTCAAACCACTTTTCCTCAATTATCTTATTTGATCCTCACAATAACCCTCTAAAGTACATACAAATCACCAGTACTATTACTCCCAGCACTGCAATAGATGGGAGGCTTTATGTCACCGGCTAATGGAAGTGTCCCGGGTGATTGCATAAAACATGCACTTACAGAGTGGTAAAGGTCTTTTGTGTTCTTTTTTCCCTGTAATTTTTGTACCTCAGGAAAAAGAGTCCTGAATTATTAGAGTCCAGTGAGTGAGTCTTTGAGGCAACTAACTTTGAGGCAGTGTTTCTCATTCATAGAATCATGGATTATTAGCATTGAATGGGATCATAGAGGCTTTAGTCCAACCTTATCCAAATACTAATCCCTGATATAACATTTCAGAGAAGTGGTCATAAACCTCTATATATTGATGTTGGAAGATTCCCTCTCTCCCATTGGAGCTCATCTGCTGTCATGGCACTTTATTGACTCATTTTAAGCTTTTGTTCAGTCATTTCAGTGTATTCTAACTCTTTGTGATCTGTCTTTGGCAGAGATACTGGAATGGCTTGCCATTTCCTTTTCCAGCTCATTTTACAGATGAGGAGCCTGAGGCAAATGGTTAAGTGATTGGCCAGCCTGCAGTCCACTAAAACCAGTGGTTGGTTGGTTGGTTTTTTTTTTTTAATTTTTATTTTATTTGCATAACATATGTGTGGGTAATTCTTCAACAATAACCCTTACATAGCTTTCCGTTACAAATTTTTCCCCCCAACTCCCCACCCCTCCCCTAGATGGCAGGATATCCACTACATGTTAATTATGTTAAAATATTGGCAAATCGAATATATGTATACATATTTCCAAACTTGTCATTGTTGTGCAAGAAAAATCTTGTCTACACAAACGATATATCAGATAAAGGAAACACAATGTAAGCAAACATCAATCAAGGAGTATGAGATTGTTATGTTGTGGTCCACATTTCACATCCCTCTCTCTGGGTGTATATGGCTTTCTTCAGTGAACAATTGGAGGTGGTTTGAAACATTTCATTGTTGAAGAGAGCCATGTCCATCAGAATTGATTGTCATATAGTACTGTTGTTGCCGTGTATAATGATCTCCTGGTTCTGCTCATTTCACTCAGCATCAGTTCATGTAAGTCTCTCCAGGCCTCTCTGAAATCATCTTGCTGGTCATTTCTTACAGAACAATAATATTCCATAATATTCATATACCATAATTTATTCAGCCATTCTCCAATTGAAGGGCATCTATTCAATTTCCAG
>JAJPUD010002808.1:176548-202145 GCA_023553655.1 Myrmecobius fasciatus | reverse complement strand
ATTCCCAAATATTTTATACTATCAACAGTTATTTTGAATGGAATTTCTTTTTGTATCTCTTGCTGCTGAACTTTATTGGTAATATATAAAAATGCTGATGATTTATGTGGATTTATTTTGTATCCTGCCACTTTGCTAAAGGTGTGAATTGTTTCTAGTAGTTTTTTAGTTGAGTCTCTAGGATTCTCTAAGTATACCATCATGTCATCTGCAAAGAGTGATAATTTGGTTTCTTCACTACCTACTCTGATTCCTTTTATCTCTTTTTCTTCTCTTATTGCTAAAGCTAACATTTCTAATACAATATTAAATAGTAATGGTGACAGTGGGCAGCCTTGTTTCACTCCTGATCTTATTGGGAATGGTTCTAGTTTGACTCCATTACATATGATGCTTGCTGAAGGTTTTAAGTAGATACTACTTATCATTTTAAGGAAAAGCCCATTTATTCCTATACTCTCCAGTGTTTTTAATAGGAATGGGTGTTGGGTTTTATCAAAGGCTTTTTCTGCATCTATGGAGATAATCATGATTTTTATTAATTTGGTTATTAATATAATTGATTATGCTGATAGTTTTCCTAATATTGAACCAGCCCTGCATTCCTGGTATAAATCCTACTTGGTCATGATGTATTATCCTGGGGATGACTTTCTGTAATCTTGTTGCTAAAATCTTATTTAAAATTTTTGCATCAATATTCATTAGGGAAATGGGTCTATAGTTTTCTTTCTCAGTTTTCTCCCTACCTGGTTTAGCTATCAGCACCATATCTGTGTCATAGAAGGAATTTGGTAGTACACCTTCTTTCCCTATTTTTTCGAATAGTTTATATAGTATTGGGATTAATTGTTCCTTGAATGTTTGGTAAAATTCACATGTAAATCCATCTGGTCCTGGAGATTTTTTCTTAGGGAGTTGATTAATAGCTTGTTCTATTTCTTTTTCTGAAATAGGGCTATTTAAATAATTTATTTCCTCTTCTGTTAATCTAGGCAATCTATATTTTTGTAGATACTCCTCCATTTCATTTACATTCTCAAATTTATTGGCATAAAGTTGGGCAAAGAAACTCCTAATTATTACTCTAATTTCCTCTTCATTGGAGGAAAGTTCTCCCTTATCATTTTTGAGACTAATAATTTGATTTTCCTCTTTTCTTTTTCTAATCAAATTAACTAAAGGCTTATATATTTTGTTGGTTTTTTCATAAAACCAACTCTTACTTTTATTTATTAATTAAATAGTTTTCTTATTTTCAATTTTATTGATCTCCCCTTTAATTTTCAGAATTTCCAATTTGGTATTTAATTGAGGGTTTGTAATTTGGTCTTTTTCTAGCTTTTTTAATTGTAAGCCCAGTTCATTAATCTTCTCCTTCTCTGTTTTACGCAAGTAAGCATCTAGAGATATAAAATTACCCCTTATAACCGCTTTAGCCGAGTCCCACAAATTTTGGTATGTTGTCTCATTGTTGTCATTCTCCTGGATGAAATTTTTGATTGTGTCTATAATTTGCTCTTTCACCCATTCGTTCTTCAGGATTAGATTATTTAATTTCCAAATAACTTGTGGCTTATTTTCTCCTGGCCTTATATTACATGTGAGTTTTATTGCATCATGATCTGAGAAGGATGCATTTACTATTTCTGCTTTTCTGCAATTGATTTTGAGGTTTTTATGCCCTAACACATGATCAATTTTTGTATAAGTTCCATGAACCCCTGAGAAAAAAGTATACTCCCTTCTATCACCATTCAATTTCCTCCAGAGATCTATCATACCTAACTTTTCTAGCCTTTGGTTAACCTCCCTAACTTCTTTCTTATTTATTTTGGAATTTGATTTATCTAATTCTGAGAGAGCAAGGTTGAGATCTCCCACTAGTATAGTATTACTGTCTATTTCTCCTTGCATCTCTCTTAACTTCTCCTCTAGGAATTTGGATGCTATACCACTTGGTGCATATATGTTAAGTATTGATACTGCTTCATTGTCTATGGAACCCTTTAGTAAAATGTAGTTTCCTTCCTTATCTCTTTTAATTAGATCTATTTTTGTTTTTACTTGATCCGAGATAAGGATTGCTACCCCTGCCTTTCTTTGTTCACCTGAAGCATAGAAGATTCTGCTCCAGCCCTTTACCTTCACTCTGTATGTATCTCTATGTTTTAGATGTGTTTCTTGTAAACAACATATTGTAGGATTCTGGCTTTTAATCCAGTCTGCTACCCGCTTCCGTTTTATGGGAGAGTTCATCCCGTTCACATTCACAGTTAAAATAACTATATCTGTATTCCCTGCCATCTTATTTACCCAGAGTTATGATTTTCTCTTCCCTTTCCCCTCTCTCCCTTCCCCCCTCCCCAGTACTTTGCTCTTGAAGACCACCTCCCACCAATAATCCTCCTCCCTTTAGAGTCCCTCCCTCCCCTTTATACCTTTCCCCTAATCCTTCTATTAGTTTATCCCTTTCCTTTTCTTCCCTCCCTCCTACCTTCCCACAAGGAGGGTCAGTGCTTTCTTTGAAGCCAAATGTGTCTGATATACTCTCTTAGAGTCCAATCTAATGAGAGTAAGGTTTACACAATCAATACTCATCGCCCTCCCTTCTTCCCCTCAATTATATTAGATCTTCTATGTCTCTTTATGAGATTTTGCCTTATTTTACCTCCTATATTTTTACTTTATTTTGCCTCCTTTTCCCCCCTCCCCCCTTTTTCTTTTTCAGTATGGTATCCCTTCCACCTCTAATTTCTTTTCCATTATTATCAAAGAAAAATCAAATTATACCCCCATTCTTTAAGGATACCTCTAGTAGAAATATAGTTCTCAAGAGTTCTTTCCTTTTTACTTTTTTATGCTTCTCTTGAGTTCTGTATTTGGAGGTCAAATTTTTTGTTCAGATCTGGTCTTTTCATTAGAAATAGGTAAAATTCTCTTGTATCATTGACTGACCATCTTCTTCCCTGGAAGATGATGCTCATTCTAGCTGGATAACTTATTCTTGGCTGTAATCCAAGTTCTTTTGCCTTTCGGAATATCTGGTTCCAGGCCCTTCGATCCTTCAATGTGGAAGCTGATAGATCCTGTGTAATTCTAATGACAGTTCCTCGGTATTTGAACTGTTTCTTTCTAGCTACTTGCAATATCTTTTCCTTGGTGCGATAGTCCTGAAATTTGGCCACGATATTCCTTGGGGTTTTAATTTTGGGGTCTCTTTCTGGAGGTGATCGGTGAATTCTTTCAATGCCAATTTTGCCTTCTGATTCTAAAACATCAGGGCAATTCTCTTTCATGATTTCCTGGAAGATAGCATCCAGGTTCTTTTTTTCATCGTGGCTTTCAGGGAGTCCGATAATCCTTAAATTGTCTCTCCTGGATCTGTTTTCCAAGTCAGTTGTTTTTCCTAGGAGATATTTCATATTTTCTTCTATTTTTCATTTTTTTGTTTTTGTTTAACTGATTCTTGAAGTCTTATTGAGTCATTTACTTCTATTTGTTCAATTTTAATTTTTAGAGTATTATTTCCTTCAGTTATCTTTTTTAGCTCCTTTTGTAGCTGGCCAATTGAATTTCTGGATTCAATGCATTCTTTTTCCATTTTGCCAGTTTTATTTTTCAGTGAATTGTTGTCTTTTTCCAATTCACCAATTTTGTTTTTCAGTGAATTGTTGTCTTTTTCCAATTCACCAATTTTGTTTTTCAGTTCACCATTTTTATTTTCCAGTGAATTGGTGATTTTTTCCAATTCACCAATTTTGTTTTTCAGTGAACTGTTTTCTTTTTCCAATTCACCAGTCCTATTTTCCAGTTTTTCATATTTCTGTTGCCCTGATCTCAATTTATTTCCCCATTCTTCTTCTAGCTCTCTTTTGAGATTCTTAATGCAATCATCCAGGTAAGCCTTCTGAAAGGGAGACCAGCTTAAGTCTGCCTTTGTGGCTTCATCTGGGATTGTTTTCATAATGTCAGGATCTGGGGACTGTTCTATTTTTTCTCCGTAAAAGCTTTCTATGGTGAGAGCTCTCTTCTGCTTCCTGCTCATGATTTAAAGTTGGGATATTGGTCAAAAGCCGAGAAAACTGCAACAATTTATATTTGCCCTGGGGCAGTTTGCCGAGTTGACTTCCGGTCTGAGGCTGGTCGGGCTAGATTTGCACCAGGATCACGTTTTCAGCTGTTCTCATCCACCCTTTTCCAAAGGCAGATCTGCCAAAGCACCTGCCCGCAAGCAGAGCAAAGTGGCCCAGGCGTCTCCCAGGGGCTTCCTGGGTGCCCAAAATCCGCCCCTCTATCGAAGCCCTGACTTCCGCCCCGGCTGGAGTCCGATCGCGACCAGAGGCCGATTTCCCCTGAGGCTAACCTTCTCCGGAGTTCTTTCAAGGTAGATCTTTTATAGAAGTGCGTTGTAGTCCAAATGCTTGGCGAGGACCTCACTCGGAAACCAGTTTTAAGGCTTACTTTGTCTGGGTTTGAGGGAATGTCGGAGGGAGTTCACAGAGAAAGCTGTCCGCAGTTCGCCATCTTGGCTCCACCCTCCGGTTGGTTGGTTTTTACACCCAGTCTAGCCATGTCTATTTCATCTTGTATTTGTGTCTTGAGTTTTTATACTTGTTATGCTATGAATTTGGAATTAGATGATTTGTCTTCAAATCCTGTCTCTATTGCTTATTACCTGTGTGTTGCTGGGCAAGTCATTAAATATTTCTGAGTCTCATTTTCTTTATCTGTAAAATAAGTGTTGGACTAGATAATCTCTAATCTCTTTCAGCTTCTAAGTATGATTACCCTATGTTGAAAAAAAAAAAACAAAAAACAAGCTAGAAACAGAGCTCTGTGGCACTTCACTATAGACAGGCCTTCCCATTCATATAGATTTGGATATAATGGTAATTTATCTTTAATGAAATAATAGAGATCACTTTGTGAATCTTAAGGAACTATATAAACCATAACTATTGCTATTATTAAGCACTGTTATCTTATTTTTATTTTTCCTGTTAGCTTGCCTCAAACCCTATCCTGATCTATGTTGTACTCATTACCCAGATAAAGGAGAAGGGTTGAAACTTTTGATACTCGCTAATTTGCAGTGTAGGCAGACACAAAGAAGCCATTTATTGCATCCAAGTATGTGTTTGTATATGGAGAGAAATCCTTGACTTTGTTCTTTCCAGATTTGTTAGGGCCATTCTGGCTATTACAGATATGAACACATTAAATTTAATACTTGTGAACCCTTGAGTATTAGGATGAATAGCCACTTGGGAAGTCTATACATATTTTTTGCCCATTCTACCCCTCAATTTTTATCCCCTTCTTTGAACTTCAATACTATTTATTGTTTGTTCCATACATGTAGCACTTAGCATATACCGCCTTAGAGAGTTAGTCATTGGTTTATGTGTATTTTCTGTTTTCCCCAATTATACTGTAAGTCAGATGAGGATAGATATTGCTAGAAATTACAACATTCCTTTAAAGAGATTTTATAATTTATCTTGCACAGTACCCTGATTATATATTGACTTTTCTTTTCTCCCCTGCTAATGTTTTCCTCTGAGATTGCCTTCTGTTTTTATTATATATATCTTGTATATAAATAATTATTTGCATGCTGTCTTCCTTATTTGAATATGAACTCCCTGAGGATAAGGATCATGCTTTTGTCCTTATGTGTATCTTGGAATATGCTGGAGCTAGCTCAAACTGGTTCTTGAGCTGATGGTTAAATTTTCAGTATGAACATTTATATCTTGAAAATCAACCTAACACTATAAATCATGGCTTGATTTATTGTTTTGTTAATTGCCTAGACTTCAGAAAATAATGAAAAAATATTAACAATGAAGATATTAAGTACAAAGTACATATGAAGGTAGATGCTATGTGCATTCTGAGAAGGCAGTGATAAGTAGAAGCATGTATAGAATGATTTCATATATATAGATATACTATATATGTGTATACATATGTGTACATATATACACATGCACACATAGATTTGTTTCTAATGGTAACCATCTCTAAGTTAGGGGTAGAGGAGAAAGAAGAAAAGAAAAAAAAAGGAAAAAAGAAATTTACTTGATGATTTTGTTATGTATTTAAAAAGAATAGCAAGTCGTACACATTTTCATGTATAATCATCTTTTAAAAATTATACTATTATGGAAACACTTGTTTTATTCCATCAATTAAAAATTAAAAATCAGCACCATAAAACTGCAATTTAACTAAAAAAAGTGTCTTATCTGGAGATCCTATTCTTAAATATTTATCAGTATGCCCCTATGTGTATTTCCTAGTATTTAGCATAGTACAAGTACCTGGCACAAATTAAACACTTAATAAATGCTTATTCACTTTCTTGGAGAAAATAGCAATAGGAAGGCATTTGTTAAGTACCTGCTGTGTGTCATTAAGTACTTCACAAATATCATTTTATTTTATCTTTACAACAACCCCTAGATGCTATTGTTATCCCCCCTTTTCAGTTGAGGAAACTGAGGCAGTCTGGTTAAGTGACTTGCCCAGTGTCTTACTATTAGTAAGTTTCCGAAGTTGGATTTAAACTTGAATCTTTCTGATTACAAGCCTAGAGCTTCATCTGCTATGCCACCTAGGTGCTTAGGAAGTAGTAAAAAAACAAACAAACAAACAAACAAAAACAATAGCAACAAAAAAAAATCTGTCTTCCCCAAAATAGTAGTGGGTAATTCAGCATGGGGGGGGGAGGATATATACTCCTAGACCTAATAAGTATACCAAGGATTAGAAAATAATCACTCAATAAATATGTATTAATCACCTATGTACCAGTGACAAGCACTGGACTGTTCAGAATGGCTCAGAAGACAGAATGACAGATCATAGGAGTGTTGATTTCTTCCTGATCCTGTATCCCTTCAAAGAACATTGATTATGTTGTCTCTTGAATTATGCCTCATTGTTCAAATTCTGCCACTGATCAGCTCCTTTGGCAGGCTTTAACATGGTTTTTTAGAATGCATCATGAAACTGCAGTATGAAGTAATCAAAGAAAAGATGAAATAAATTTATTAAACTTCTCTTAGTAACTGCTTTTTCCTCCAAGCATGAACTTGTCACAAGTCATCCTCCCACACATCCATTGATTCTTTTCTGCTCTGCTCTGTAATGATGTTCACACCTTTGTCTAAAATTCTTTAACACTGAAGATCTTCTGCAATTTGTCATAGGTGTTCACAAATATGAATATAGCATAAAGTCTATTGCAGCCCTCTTAAGAGCTCACCTTGTATGAGCCCTTTGATCTCAGAGGTGAGATGAATGAGGCAGGGGAATTCATAGGATGTGAAAAGAGCTCCAGTATATTATGCTGCACAGCCTTGTTGATACACATTTTTGCAAGCGTAATCAGTGTGTGAATAGTAGGCAATCCCCAATCACCATTCAGAGAAGCAGCCTGTGGGCTTTGTGTGTGCATGCTTTCTGCCAATGGGAGGAGAGAGGACCCAGACATGTCAGCAACCTGCTCACAGGCGAGAGGCCCTGTCAAAGCATCCCTGCTCATGAGCAACTAGCTGTTATCCTCAGGCTCAACCCATTCCCATGCTGTGCATCAATACTCCTTGCTCATTTGGAACTATGCTTAAAAAGTTATCAAACTGTGCATACCCTTTGACCCAGCAGTGTTTCTATTGGGCTTATATCCCAGAGAGATCTTAAAGGAAGGAAAGGGCCCCACATGTGCAAGAATGTTTGTGGCAGCCCTTTTGTAGTGGCTAAAAACTGGAAACTGAATGCATGCCCATAAATTGGAGAGTGGCTGAATAAATTATGGTATATGAATGTTATGGAATATTATTGTTCTATGAGAAATGACCAGCAGGATGATTTCAGAGAGGCCTGGAGAGACTTGCATGAACTGATGCTGAGTGAAATGAGCAGAACCAGGAGATCAATGTACAGGGCAACAACAGTACTATATGATGATCAATTCTGATGGACATAGCTCTCTTCAACAATGAAATGCTTCAAACCAGTTCTGATTATTCAGTGAAGAAAGCCATATATACCCAGAGAGAGGGATGTGAAATGTAGACCACAACATAACATTTTCATGCTCTCTATTAATGTTTGCTTACATTGTGTTTCCTTTCTCAGATGTTTTTTCTTGTAGATACGATTTTTCTTGCACAGCAAGATAAGTATGGAAATATGTATGCATATATTCGACTTGTCAAGTATTTTAATATAATTAACATGGAGTGGATTTCCTGCCTTCTAGCGGAGGGGTGGGGGCTAGGGGGGAAAAATTTGTAACAGAAGACTTTGTAAGGGTCGGTGTTGAAGAATTACCCCTACATATGTTTTGCAAATAAAAAGCTTTAATTAAAAAAAAAATACTCCTTGCTCAACAATAAGTGGCATAAAACTTATTGCGCACCACAGGTCAAAGTGGCCTCCGTACTCCCTTTCAGCAGGATCCCATACCCTAGCAAAGTCTTGCCTTTGTATGTTTGTGTTGTCACTTATTCAATGGAATATTCAATTCAATTCAATTCAATATTCAATGTGTGGAGAAGGAAACTTCTAAAGTCAGTCAAAAGACTGATGTGCAGATGGTGATCTGTAAACACAGCCTAAGAAAGTGTTTTAAGAAAAATAATATCCAACTAAGTAGTTCAATGACAGTAAGTTTTTCATCCCAGTTATTCAAAAACAAACAAAAAAGAGTAAAATCCCAGAATTTTCTTACACACTCTTTTTCATATTAACAGGAAGTGTAACATTGCTTGAAAGACTCAACAAAGCTGGGATGCTTTTCAATTTAGTGTCTCCAATGTATTTTGGCCATGTTTTCCTATTAAAAAAAAAAATCAGTGTTCTTTCAAAAATCAAAGTGACAGTGTTGAATGGGACATATTTGTATGAATGGTCTTCCTTAATATATTTCATGTTTCCTCTGATGTCCCTCTGATTTAGAGTATTTGCTTTAAAATTCTAAGACCAGTTAATTTTATGTAGTATTTTAAGTATCTTGAAATAAAGTAGTAAATGAGTAATGAAAGAATAGAAGGAAACTTTTAGTTAAGATATCTTCATTTCTTTTTTTAATAAAGCTTTTTATTTTCAAAACATATTTTCAAAACAAAATTTGACGTTGACCTTTGCATAATTTTGTGTTTCAGTTTTCTTTCCTTCTCCCCACCCCCTTCCTTAGATGGCAATTTGATATATATTAAACATGTTAAAATATATGTTAAATCCAATATATACAAACATATTTTTACAATTCTCTTGCTGCACAAATCAGATCAAAAAAAGAAAGTAAATGAGTAAGAAAACAAAGTACAAGTGAATAACAACAGAAAGAGTGAGAATGTTATGCTGTGATCCACACTCAGCTCCTACAATCCTCTCTCTGGGTGTAGTTGGCTCTCTTCATCACAAGATCATTGAAACTGGCTGCTACAAATATTTTTCCCTTTCCCTCCTTTAAAATCTCTTTGGGATATAAACCTAATGGAAACACTTCTGGGTCAAAGGCTATGCACATTTTGATAACTTTTTGAATATAGTTCCAAGTTGCTCTCCAGAATGGCTGAATCCATTCACAACTCCACCAACAATGTATCAGTGTCCCAGTTTTCTCACATCCCCTCCAATATTTGTCCTTGTGTTTTCCTGTCATCTTAGCCAAACTGAGAGGTATCTCAGATATCCTCATTTCTTAAGTAAGAAATAGTTTTAAAGCAATATTTTTCTATAGATTTTAAATGACCAATTATTTAGAGTAGGAATTAAATTCTACAATATTATATTTATATGTACTTTGCAGGTCAGCAATAACCAATTAATGATTTAAGTGATATAAGCAGCTTATATTTGTTAAAAATTTTCTCAGCCACTATCATACTTAATCTTCACAATAAACCTGAGAAATTGATAAGCAAACATTAACCTTATTTATTGATTATAAGATCAATAGAACATGCATCAATAGTATGTAGAACTGGAAGGAATCTTAATCTAATCCAATTGTCTCATTTTATAGATGAAAAAACTGAAGCACAGAGAGTTTAAGTAACTTATTCTAAACCCTACCAGCATTCCTAATGTGAAACAGATTTCACTTGCTACTCTAACTTCCAGAAATGGGCAATAGATGGAAGGATGGGACATGAGATGAGTACTTTTGAGAGTCAGGAAGAGAATGGGGGAGAACAAATGGTAGTCAAGTCAGAGATGTTCTCATCCATTTGCTTTGACGTTTGTTACTCTGACAGTAATCTTTCCTAGTGGGAAAAGGCCAATTAACTTTCCCCCAGGTCAATAGAAGAAAAATTTAGACCAAAGCAATGGGAGGAAATTAGAATCTAATAAACATCCAGCACCAGCCCTGTGTATTCAAGATGTACTCCTCAACCCCAGAAAGACATTCCTATGTAGAATTACTGCATTGCATCAATTGCTGAGATTACTGCCAGTGAGAAATCCTGGAAAAATAACTTTTCCATGTTACCTCAAGAACTAACTGAGAGAAATAGAATTCCTGGGATTTGGGCCTTCCTACAGCTTGGGGAATTTATTCAGAGACTAGAAGATCCCAGAGATATGAATGCTGGATGAATTGATAATAATATGGTCTGATTCATTTTTATAATTCTGATTAAAATTGTTATAAACAAAAACCTCAATAGAAATTCTGAAAGAATTGGCCCCAAGAAAATCACATCAGCACACTGAAGTGGGTGCTGGATTCAACATTAAGAACATCTAGTTTCAAACTCTGATTCTTCTTTCTACCTATGCAATCTTAGTCAAGTACTTCCCTTAACCTCTCCAAGCCTGTTTGCTCATTTGTAAAATGGAGGGGTATACACTATCAGATCTCTTGAGGTCTCTTTTGGTTCTAGATTTATGATTGTGTGTGTGTGTGTGTGTGTGTGTGTGTGTGTGTGTTTGTGCTTAGTAAACAATGCTCACAGACATGTGTCAATAATTAACTGATTAGATAATTGAAATCAACCTCAGACTAACAAGATAAAAGTGTCATCATTCTCGAAGATATGAAGCCAAGGAGTGATTGGCATCCAGCTAGCTCACTCAGAGCCCAGGGAACCTCACATAGTTTTCTCTGATGTTAGATGGTGTATATTATCAATGAAGCTGAATGCTTGATTGACGGCAGAAACCTTGGTCTTCAGTGCTGAAGAGAACCAAGCATTGATCATAGAACCCCCACAGGTATCCCACTGATAAGTGACAGGCTTGGATTTCCTGCTGAAGCATTCTGCATTTGGTGCTCTTTTTTTATCACAGTGTTGTCCCTGTGAAGAAAAAGCAACACAGAAATTTCATTTGTGTTCATTTCAACAAATATTTATTGAACACTTGCTATGGGCAAAGATCCATGCTAGACAGTAGATGATCATTTCAGTCTGTTTCTGAGCATATAAAATTGACTAGTAACTAAAAACTTTTTTTCCTCAAGGGCTATACCTTTACTTCAGCAACCAGGATCAGGAGAATTTAACCTTTTCATACCCAGAAGTCCTGTATTGAACACTACATGTCTTGATAGATGGTCTAGACCTAGACTTCAGCCATGATTCACTTTACTACCTGGTCTTCTCTTCATTAACTGCCATTACATTGTACATGTGATTTCATTATTCTTTTCCTGTTGCAATTAAAAAGCCATAATTAATTTTTGACACTGTTCCTGGGAAGGGTATGTCAGTTTATTCCCCCATGGCTCAACTTACTATCCTGTAACCTCCAAACCAAAATATCCCTCTTGGATCACAATTCCCCTATATTCGTTGTTTGGCTCTATTAGAATATTAGAAAAGTAAATCTTCTGGGTTTACTCTATTCATTCACACTAGACTAACAATTTAGAATCTCAGAAGGCAGCGAATAATATTCCTTTCAGGTCTCTAGGGCTTTTACTGAAGGACTGTGACTTCTAATGCTACTGATCAAGAGTCCTCATCTGATGTGCTCCCTCATATTGAATGACTCATTGCTTTTTGCTTTTACAGAAGATGTTTAGTGATAAGATATAGCAGGAACCATAGGAGATTTATAAAATGAATTTTCTCAAACTTGGAAGCATGCTTTCCCCTCTGCACATACATGATCCTTAGGAAAAATGAACTTAAACTTTAGCACTAAGGTAGGGAGGCACATATGTAAGGGACACATGGAACTGAGGATATCTTGAGACTCTTGGTTCTGGGAGTTCTTTTTTAACTTTGAAGAAACCCTATCAAGTTTGATTCATGGCATTGCTTCAGTGATGGATAAATTGCTCTCTTGTTTTGCCTTGGACCAGCTTCTGCTAGGACAGGCATTTCAGTTGGGTTAATCAACTATCAGACTGGGTCAAGCAGGCAACTTGGCTCTTAGTCTTCATTTCTCTTGCAATCTGGTGAGGTCTTTTTTGGGACTCCAATGGATCTCAGGCTCATTGGTCATCTGGGCACTCCTCTCAGCACTCCTCTCTCTCTGAACACTCTTTCCTCTAAGACCAAGAAAGAATAAATATAAAAGAAATGGATGAGCTTGTATTCACAGGCAGATGACCAGTGCTCTTCCCTCATAGCACTTCTTGATAGGAAGAAAAATGTAAAAGAGTTATGAGTTGTATCAATCCTTTTATATTTGTACTTGGTTCCAGTTTCATGTCTCTTGAGGTATTAATCCTTTTGACACTGAAGCAAATGAAGAAACATTCCATCACATAATGTAGATCCTTGAGTTATCATATCTAAAAATAGTTTCTGAAGTTCCATCATTTAGGTTGGCTATAAAGTAGTGAATGTTTGCACATGCATTAAAGCCTATGCCAAAGCTGTCCAATTTTCCTTTACAAATGTAAACCATTTTTGCTACTGTATTTGTATTCCTCAGCACTTATAATGGTGCTTGTCACATTATAAATAGAATTTTTTTTCAATCATTAATTCTTTAATTTATTATGAATAGAGCCAACTAGTAATGTGTTCATTAAACATATTTTCCTAAGAGAAACTACTTCATTATTCCTGTCTTAACTAGATATCCTCCCTAGGCACTTAGCTCTAGCTCAGTCTGTTTAGTTTTGTCTTCACACCTTCCTACTTTCTACATCTCTTAAATTCCAACTTAGCAGATATTTTCATTTGAAAGTACACTAATCTTCACTCTGAGTCAATTGCCAGAATGGTACATTCACTCCTTAGCAATCAAAAGTCCTACAAGGCCAATTAATTGTTTAACTAATGACTGAAGGTGGTAGCAATATTAAATCTCTCTTTCAAAAATGGGTCTCATGAGAGAGTTATTGATTTCCTATTATCCTTTTCAAGTCAGGATCAAAGCAGATATTTTCTGCAAAAAGCAGTTTTCCTTGTTAGGGGCTTTTGAAAGAAAGTACCTATTGATTTCTAGTTGTTATTTTTTTTAAATATGCAGAAACATTTGCTCAAAATGGCAGGTGTAAATATCTCATGTCTGTCTTTAGCCTGAGCACTTAACTGACATCTGAACATTTAAAGACTGGGTGCCATTTGAAGGAGATACTTGTGGTCAGACTTTAGTTTTCATTCCAGTGCTGTGCTCTTAGTCTCATTCACATAACCCTTTTCTAAGTGATGGATGTAATTCAGTTTTGTCATTCCATCCTATTCCATTCAGTTTTGTCAAGGTTGGAATAGTCAAGAAAGACTCTGAATGGCCTCATCACATCCTGGCAAAAGACTTTGACAATCCTGCTGAGCTGAACAAGGTTAATAAGTTAGTGTGAAAGGATGTTATTATTGACCTGCTGTCAGTTGAGCAGACACTTGGATTTGTTTTTCCAGTAGTACTGATAGGTCCACAAAGCCATCCATGTTGCCATTCATTCTATTTCCCTAGTATTCAGCAGCGCACATTTTTGAGACAGGTAGCTGAGGTTAAGGATGTTATATGTATTAATGTAATAGACATTTCCCCTCTGTGAAGCTAACTGGTCCCTTTGAACCTGGAACCCATGACCTGACTTTATTATTAATATGGGGGGAAATATGACCCTAGGAAACAATTTTTCCAATTAATTCAATTCACTAATTCAACAAGCATTTAAACAATACTATATGCCAAGCATTGGTTTAGGTGAAGAAGATACAAAAATTAAAAACAAAACAAAACAAAACTGTCCACAAAAAGCTTAGATTGTTCTGGAAAGTGAATTAAGGTGGTGGATTGACACTAGTTGGCCAGGGAGGATGAGATGAGCCATCATAATGCAATCTTGTTATTATTGTTATATCATTTTGTTATTTTCATTGAATCAATCATTTTAGTAATGCTATAGTAGAGTGTTATAATTTTTAGAGCTATTTGGAGTCAGGAAGACCTAATTTCAAATCCAACATCTGACCTCTAACCAGCTTTGTGACACTAGAAAAGTTACTTAAGTTCCTCCTGGCTTTCCTGACTTCTTTCAAGGCTCAGCTAAAGTTTGGCATTATACAAGGTCTATCCTAGGCCTTGCCTTATGTTTTAATCTTAATGCCTTTCTTCTGGGATTATTTTCCAATTGATGCTGTTTTTTTTGTTTGTACTTAATTATTTACTTGTTTTCCTCATTAGATTGTGAGTTGTTTGAGATCATGGATTGACTTTTGTTGTTTTGATTTGTTTTTTGCTGTATACTTAGCACTTAGCGCAGTAACTGACTTGTAGACTGATCTGACAACAACTCTGACCCTCAATCTCATCATCCCTAAAATGAGAATAATAATTACAAATGCTTCATGCAGTTGACAGGAGTATCTAATGGGATTTTATATGTGTTCATCTGTATCACTTTGAAAATATTTAGGCGCTATAAGATTGTGAACTGTTATTGATGCTATTATTATGATTATTGCCACCAGATGATAACATAGGCATCATTTTCTGAAACCTAATATTGATGTGATGTGGCTCCAGGGGATTATGTAGCAATAACTCTAATGCTACCTGACCTTAACCCTATGGCCCCTTGCCTTGGGAGTGCTGTAGCTCCAAACAATAAGGGCTGTCAGATAACAACAATCTGTTGGTCAGTAATAACAAAGTTTCACAGATAATAATGAAGTGAGTACCAGACTACTCCTTAACTCCACCTCTAAGCCATAGAATTCAATTCTAAAATCACTAATTTCCAAAAAATTAGCATATCTGTGATGAATGAGATCCAGTCAAGTTTTCTCAAAAAGTCTTCAAGATGGATTGATTAGACCTTAGGCCTAAGTCATGTGATCCCTGTTCCCAGAGGTCTGCAGGGCAGTCATATGATCACTAGGCCTAGAATTCTCTAGGGTAAGAAAGCTTCAGGAAGTGACAGGAAATGACACAACCCACAGGAAGCAGACAACATTGGTGACAATTGGTCAATAATATTTACTTCCTTTTTGGTCCATGCAGTGAAAACTCTTGAGTCTTTTGCTATCTAACCAGCTTTACTATTTCTGGCTTGCCAAGTTGAGCACATGTTTGGAGCAGAGATGCCTCTGGGATGTGCTTGGGCCTCTTCCTGCAGAGACTAAATAAATGCTTTCTCTTTGTGTCTGAAGATGTCTCTGATTAGTTAACTTGGGTGAGGGGGTGTAGTGCCCATCTCACGTAGTGACAAGAAGCTGTCTATCTTTTTTCTATAAATTTATCTTCTTGCTCCTGGTTCTTTGCTAAATTCTTTTGGAACTTGGCCCACTTTAATTGGCATTAAAATTATACTAAACTTTGCCCCTTGACTTGGAGATGGTTCTGAGCCTGCAAATTCTTCTGAGACACTTCACAATACCGGTCTGGAACACTAACTTTTTTGTGATCTCTTTTGAACCCCAACAATATCATACTTATACTTTTTTGGGCTACTTTGGACCTAATTCAATTCAATTTGGTTCAATTGAATACTTATCTAACAAATTATTCATTCTTCTTATTTCATATCTTTTGTTTGTTTATCTCACATGTGAACTTGGGGGACACTTTGAAATATTTGTCCATTAAGATGACTTATTGAAAACAAATAGACTAAGTGTTTGAGGTATCTTTTGCTGTTCCATTAAAAACTTAAAAAAATAAGGTCAGTTCCATTTAATATGGTGACATGAAAGGTCTTAGAGGAACCAAATTTCTCTCTCACAAGCACTTAAGGAAATTTCTAAAATTGTACTAGAAGAAAGAATGATTAAAAAAAACTGAAGAAAAACAATAATTTGCTCCATCTAGTCTAGGACTGTACAAAAATGATGAAGATAGAAAAAAAGATTGTTGAAATTAATTCAATTCAATAGAATTCAATAAAACTATCAGGCACATATGTTCTGGGTACTTTGCTAAATTCTAGTAATACAAAGAAAGTACAAAATAGTCTCTGCACCTAAGGAGTTTATGTGAGGGTATGTGGGGAAGAGCTAAGAGGGGGCAGGGTAGTTAAAGTAGAATTGTGTCTCATGAATAAAAACAAGTAAATATTTTTCCCCACCTCAGTACAAATCAGGCCACATAATCCATCAGATTTATTAGCTTAAAACATTTTTTAGAAAGGATAGCAAATAAACTGACCAACTCAGCAAATACCTCTTTAGAAAGACATAGTTTTCACTGTTTAATGTGACTTGGGAGTAAAAAGCTCCCTGGTGGCACTTGAGGACTCTGCCCCTGAATTTTTATTTCAATTTAGATTTCTGAACTCTAAAATGTTCCTTAAAATTATTACCTGCTGACTTGCTAATCTCTCTAATTAGATGGGGATGGGAATATGGAGAGGAGAAAGATGGGGAAAAAGAACATATATCTAAGCAGAACATTTTTCAAAGCAGATAAGTATTTTTATATACATGTTGGGCCAACATTAGTCTTTTAAAAAGTCAAGAAATGAAATGGAACTCTTAATCTAAGTAGAATGTTAGCTAGAATTTCAAAATGTAAACTGGAAAGAAATTTAGAGATTATCTAGAACAGGGGGCAAGAGTGGTCTAAACCCCAGGTGTTTCCTTAAATACATTGGGCTTGTTCAGCCTAAAGAAAGGAATAGGTTTATAGCTTGCTTCAATTAATTTCTCTAATGGGTGAACCTTAGATCTGAAGAAAAAGTCTTTGAGGAAAGTTGTGTTCATGCTTAGTGCCCTCATGTTCGGACCTCTTCCTCTTCAACCCCAGAAGGGACCCATGTAGGCTTTCTCCCACTTAGTCATTGACTCCATCCATCAATTTCTTAGCCTCTTGGGCTTGGGTGCTTTATTTTTTTATCCTCTCTCTCTCTTTTTCCAGACTTCATTTCCTCAAATTCTGCCTGTTTCCTAATTTGTTGATTAGCTAATCTGTTAATCTCTTTGTACCTTTAGAGGAAGACCAGTACAGAAATATCACCTGTGTATTATAGCAAGGTCCTTAATAGAGACAACAAATATTTAATATTTGATCTTCATATTATGTCATATTAATGATTATAGATATCATATTAGTTCACCAAATGAACTGATAAAAATATTATGTCAGATTAATTTATTAGCTGTTTAATTGAAAAATAAAAATCCACAAACTAGTGCAGATTAGATTATTATACATGTGTCTCTGTATATATATCTTGAAAAATCTGTGGTATCAGTTGACAAAAGAATCATCTGTATATGTATATGGAATCTTGTAACAACTTTTTTTTATCATTCTTCTTGTGCATTTTTAGAAATTTGCTTGAGTGCTTGTGAAAGAGAAATTGGGCTTCTCTAAATCCTTTCACATAATTATGTTAAATAGAAGTGACCTTATTTTTTTAGTTTTTAAGAGAATAATCAAAGGTTGTTAAAACACTTGACTTTCAATGGATTACTTTAATAGGCAGGACAAATATTTCAAACTGTCTTCAAATCCACATGTGAAATGGATATATATATATATACATATATACATATATATATATATATAAGTGAATGGTTTGTCAGATGAGTATTGTATTGAACTATATGCAAACCTGAATGTGGGAAAGATTCAACTGAAGGGAACTTTTATTTTCTTGCCCAAGATAACCCATGGGAAATATCAAGAAAGAGAGAATAGAAACCAGAGGTCCCAGGATATAGCATGAAGACCATTGGATAGTTCTCCATTGATACTTATCTGTGTATGTGTGATGAATGATGATCTAAAAAAGAATCGGTTAAAGACATTTCTATGATTTAATATGTAAGGTTTGGGGAGTTGCCTGGGACAAGCAGATATTAAGTGACTTGCCCAGTAGCAAGTAAATCTTATAGGCATTATTGAGTTCCAAGATTTCATGACTTCAAGCCTAAAGGTCCTCGACCTTCTTCTCCCTTCATCATATCACCCTGAGTTATTCCATGTATATATGTCTACCCAGACCTGTGATTTCATTGGTTTAGGGAACTTCTAGTGAGGAAGCTCCAATGGACATAAGGGAATTTTCAATTTATTGTCTTAGAGTTGCTTGGGAATATGAGAAATTAAGGGTTTATTTAGAATTGAAAAGTTATTTGTCAATTCTAATAGACGTGATGGAAAATGCCATTTGCATCTAGAAAGAGAACTATATAGACTGAATGTGGTTCAAAGCATAGTATTTTCAGCTTTATTTTGTGGTTGTTTGTATATTTTTCTCTTTTTCTATTGTTTTTACCTCTGTTGATCGGATATTTTGTTGATATGATCTTTTATAGTATGACAAATAGAAATATGTTTAGAAGAATTGCACATGTTTATCGAATTGTTTGCAGTCTTGGGGAGGGGGAGAGAGGAAGAAAAAATTGAAATACAAGGTTCTGTGAACTATCTTTGCATGTATTTGGAAAAATAAAATGCTATCAAAATGACAAAGAAAAAATTAAAATTAAAAAAAAATCTTATGTGTCAGGGAGGGGACTTGACCTCAATCTTCCTGACTTTTTGGTTTCTATTTACTACATCATTCTACCCTTCAGTACACCTAAAGACACACCCACACACACATGCATGCATGCACAAATGTATATTCATTTATAGCTGTGCATATATGTATATACTTATAACATACATATATATATTATACATATAACTTCAAAAATCTAGTTTTTAAAAAATTAATATTCTAAAAACATTATATAAAACATCTTGTATCCCTTAAAAGGTTACTCAACTTGGATATAGTAGTCTATCTTCTTCATATTACAAATGAGGAAACTGAGGCTCAGAAAATTACTTGTCCAAGGTCACCTACAACTCAGTAACTCACCTGGCAGAGTAAAGCCAAAGTCCCAAATCTCCTCCTCCTCAGTAAAGTGTTTTTTTTCATTGCTGCACACAGCACCCCAAATGAGTTCTTCTCATCTCTAATGGAAAAATGCCTAAATACCTCTCTCAGAGAAGAAAGGAATCTGTAAAATTATTCTTTAAAAATCAGAGACAGGTTTTTCTTTTCAGCCCAGCTCAATATTCTTAAGAAAAACCACAGACTTTTCTTGAGAATTATTTTTAGTGTCAGACACCCATTTCCCCCT
Source organism: Myrmecobius fasciatus (assembly GCA_023553655.1). Taxonomy (NCBI): domain Eukaryota; kingdom Metazoa; phylum Chordata; class Mammalia; order Dasyuromorphia; family Myrmecobiidae; genus Myrmecobius; species Myrmecobius fasciatus. The sequence goes on along the minus strand of JAJPUD010002808.1, from coordinate 182,643 downwards.
TTAATACATTCAGCAATATGATTGAAAGAGGCTCATTAAGTCTTTAGTGTGATTTTTATCATATCCCAGGGCCAAATTATTTTCTAGGAGGACATGTCTCCATTTTTATAATTTGAGTCAGTCAAAGGGAAATTATGATTCAATTTTCAGAAATTGACTTTATAACCAACTTTTGGGGAGGACATTTATTTCATAAAGTACGCTTTATATGCATTTTCCCCTGTCTCATTGTCTTATTTACATTGCATAATCCTTGAAAAGAAGATCATTTTTTATCACTTTATGATGCACAGCACAAACTGTGTCAGGTGGAAACTTAATAAACATTATTCTATTTTGATAGCATTGGTCAGGACGGTATTGGTATAGTGGAAAGGACGCTTGACTTTGAAAGTCAGAGAGATTAGTATTTAAAGCCTAACTTCTTATGTTCAGTGTTCTTGTGTAAATTACTTAGTTCACTCTGAGCCTTCTATGAAAAATAGGGTATGAGTCATAATGAATAGAGAGCCAGTCTTGAAGCCAGGAAAACTGGGGTTCAAATCAATTCCCTCCCTTGAGTCACACATTGCCTGTGTGACTGTGGCCAAGTCACTTAAATTCTCAATGCCCAGTAGAGGCAGTTCTCTTAAGATTATAATTTGAAGGTATTTATCTGAATTAATAAAGGAAATTTCCTCCCCTGGGATTTCACAGTACTAATGAAATAATATATAGTTCCATCCTTTTCCCTAATTACAGTGGTTCCTACTTCATAGGATTATGAAGACAAAATGAGAAAATGTATGTGATATGTTTCACAGAACTTAAATTGCTATAATTGTCAACCATTATTCTTATTATTTTTTAAATTTTGTTTTTTTTACTATATTTTACTCTGATTTCATGGAACTCTCAATATGAAAACTCTCTTCATGGATGCCGATCAGCTGCTATTCTGTAATTTGTGGTTCTAGAAAACTGCCTAGAAGCAAGGAGATGTTAAATCACCTGCCCAAGGTCACAAAATTAGTGTGTGTCAGAAACTAGAAGTCATCTTTATTCCAAGGCATATTTTCTATCCATTCTACTATACCACACTGTGTCTTTTGTTTTTTATTTACTTTAATAGTACATATCTGAAGAGTGGTATAAACAGAAAACATATTTTCTTCTAATAAAGTAACTATATTTACAGTATTCTAAGTTTTCCAAAGCTCTTTCCTCAATTACGTAAATTAGGCAATGTAAATATTATTATGCACACTAAAATGCTAAGAAATGATTGATTTCAATTCAACTAGTATTTAGTAAGCACCTACTGTTGTTAGTCATGATACTAAGTGATATGGACTAAGAAACTTACATTCTACTAGGAAGAAAGAATAAGTATGCAAATAAATATAGAATCTGTATGAAGGAAATACAGAATAATCTGGAGGTGGTATGTGGAATGCTAATTACTGTGGAAAGTGGGAATGACTGTGTTGGAAAGGATTCTTAATGTAACCCATAATTAACTTGTATATGGTCATACAACTTGTTAATTTTCTCATCCAGAACTCAGGACTTTTAAATTATTTGGCTATGAGATCAATAATCTCTCAACTAGGCCACACTATGGCTTGGCATAGTAGATAGACTTCAGGTCTCTGAATTAGGAACACCTGAGTTCAAGTATTGATGTATGTTGACTATGTAACTGAGCAAATTACTCAACTTCAGTTGCCCTCCTCCATCTCTCTAAAATATAAATTATAGAATATTTGATCTACATTGGTAAATACATTCCTTTTATTAATGAAATTACAGTCTGTGGTCAGCAGTGGTGATGGTAGTGGACTATATGTGAGTGTGTGTATGTATGTATGTATGTATGAATGGTGGACATGAATAGAGCAGTTTCAGTAGCAGTATCTTTATATGGCTCTGATTATCTTGACTGAAATACATCATTGGTGTTATTGGATGGAGACCTTTGTGATGAGCTTTTAATTATTCTTTTAGAATGCTCTAGATTAAATTATTTTCCTTTAAATAACTTCATAAAATCAAATAAGAAAGTTGATATTTAATGGAATTGAATTAGGATGATAATATAAAAGGGTAATGGAGAAGGGAAAATGAAATCAAGAAACAATAGGTTGAATTTTTTATTTTCATTCATTGATTTAGAAAAAGAACAGAACTAACATTTAAAGGCAATTTGCATTTAATTTCCTTTGAATTTTCAGGATAATGCACTTCTTGGTCTTCTAGTTTTACTTCATATCCCCAGCATCCCTATTTAAAATAGATCACTGTGCAACTTTATACTGCAGTAATATAGACTGGCAGAGAGACTAGTCTTTTGATTTCTGTGGTCTAAGAATGTTCTGCATAATGAAACTATACTGATGTAGGTCAGCACTATCTACAATTTATAACTTCAGGGAGCTGTATCTCCAGAGTATTGAGAAAATAAATGATCTCCCCAGGATCACAGTCAGTATGTATCAGAAGCAGGATTTGAAACCAGGTCTTCTTAGCTTTGAGACCATTTGTCTATCCACTATATTATGTTATACTGTCTCTCTAGCAACATCTAGATACATTGACATAGATACATGCAGATCACACACGGTGAGGTGAGGGCTTTATTGCAATATATAGCACCTTTAAAAAAGGTGCTTGGTAAATGTGAACTAATGAACAAAATTTTATCACTAGTATTTCATGCCATTTGGTTGCAAGAAACTGATTTTCATTGGACAGCAGCAAAAATCAGGCTCACATTTAACCTGCAGAAGGAATGCTACCAGGAAAGAAACAGACTAATTACAACTGAAAATATACCCATCTTTCCTTCCCACTCCTCTCTCTTAATTCATGCAATACTGATAAATTCTTTAGTTCTGATTTGGTTTCTGTCATAGAACAATCCTGTTTGCTTTCTCTGACTGACAGAGAACTCAAGATAACTTGAGTTCAAAAAGTCACTTATATTTTATCCACTTATTATAAGCCAGTCTAAAAATAGATCTAGAACAAAAAAAGGGTTTCATTGTAACTCTGAGAAAATCATAGAAAAACAGCACCTGCCACACCAGGGCATCCTTAATTACTTTGAAGACTCCAGCTGGCTTCCTTGGGAACTCTCAGGACATCAGAGAGAGATGGAGTGAGCTGTGCTCATCCCTGGAGCAGAAGAATCAGAGAGAGAATATGTCCCTACAGCTAAAAAAGCTCACTTGCCAAACAACACAGGTATTCAGGATAATTTTATTATCAGCCTGCTTTTCTTTTGTACAATTTTAATTGAGTCACAGTCTCCAAGATATTTCTTCTTGGCACTGACATTTCCTGGGAGTAATTTGAAAGAGTGTAGGCCTAATCAAGGAAATGAAATATTTCTCCTTTTCTCCCAACTTCAAGAGTGTGATGGAAATTAAAGGCTAAGGCTGAAACTGTACAAGGATTCTCAATATTCCCAGAAGAGAAGGGGCTGTCACTTGATAGGGAAAAAAATCCCACCTCCTGCAGAGGATGCTGTTTAATCCCACCTGATAAAGAAATGGAGTGCAGGAATGGGCAAAAATCATTCTCAATATTTGTTTAAATTGAATTTAAATAGTTTTGTAGTTCACTTTTTTCCTAGGTAAATCAACTCGTTTGAGAAATTATAGGTTCTAATTTATCAGGCTCTACAATGGTTAGGAGTTTCATGTCATTTATAATACTAATTTTTTCTATGTAATTGGATGGATGGCCCAAATAGCTGTTCCATCAGTGCCTATCACTTGGACAGACATTGAGAATGGAAAATGAAATGGGGATAGTAATGAAGAAAAAGAGGAGAACTGACTAGATTTATTTTGGCAAACTGTTCAGAACTTTCATTTTGTTTTTTTGTTTTTGTTTTTTTAAAAAACAACATATCTCTATTGATATATTTTGCTTTTTATATTACCAGAATTTTTCCAAATATCCTTCCCCCATTCAAGAGTCATCCCATATATCAAATAAGTTTTTAAAGGAAAAACAAGAGGAAGAAGAGAAAAAAATTAGTAAAACTAATCAATGCAAAGAAAAGTCTAAAAATCTATCCAATTTCCTTTGCCCATGTATCTCTTATCTCTGCAAAAGAGGGAGGGGAACTATTTTCTCATCTTTCTTCTTTGGACTATATGCAGTAATTTTAATGATTCAGATATTTTTCTCCAAAGCAAAGGCCTTTCTTCATTCCTTCTTTTCTTCCTTCCTTCCTAAGATATGGCTTCTCCATAAAGTCCTATCATGATACCTTATCAAAACATGGAAGTGATCCATGATTCTTTTGTTTTCTTCCTTTTATATACATGTATAGTCTATAAAAACAGATTTCCACATCGGCCATGTAAAAGCAATGTCTCATTGTGCATTATAAATCATTCCTTTCTCTATCAAAAGGTGGGAAGCATGTTTCACTATTAGACTGGAATCGTGATTGGTCATTACACTATTAAGAGTTCAGTACAATAGTATTCCATCACATTTATATACCATGACCAGTTCATTATAGGCACCCCCTCAGATTTCAATCCTTCACTTTTCTGGATAGTGTAGTAAAGAGAGAGAATGTCCCCATCTGGCTGTTTATGTTCTTAGAATTTTTATTTAGTACTAATCCTTCTCTTAATAAGCCTTTCCTCTAATTTCCTCCCATCTTCCCTTTTCTCCTCTTTCCCTTCTATTTCTCTATTGAGTAAAATGCATTATTGAACTATGTACATGTGTATGGATGTGTACTCCTCTTTCTTTTAACCAGTTCAAATGAGAATCAGGTTCAAGTGTCAGCTGCTACTTACTCTCCCTCTTCCCCTCTTTTCTCCTTATATAAATGTCTACTTGTGCTCCCTAATTCTGAGAGAGAAGTTCCCCTAACCTTCCTTTCCTTTTTGCCCGAATATATTCCCCTTCCCTTCTCTTTTCATACTTCCATCATCTCTTTAAAATTAATATTTTTCTATTGATCCTATATACATTCATATCATGAAGTACCATGATTTCTGAAGAATCTATAAAGATACAGGCCACCAAAAGGGCCCTGGAGAGCCATTGGATTAAGTGGGCCATAATCCATGACTGCACAAAAGTGGTGCAATTGTATTAGCCCCCAAAAAAAGAAAGAAAAAAAAATAGGGTCACTCATAGCAAAAGTGAAGAAGAAAGGATAATCACCTTGTATGCACCATTAAAATCCACATAATGTCAAGAGAGCTTAAAGGAAAGACTTCAGCACAGGGTGGGCCCTCTACTGAGAGTACCTGAAATAGAGGAAAGATTTTGACCTCCAGGATTCTTTTTTTTTTCCCCACTGTGTTAATCCTTTATTTATTTATTTTTTAATATATAAAGCTTTTTATTTACAAAACATATGAGTGATTTTTCTACATTGACCTTTGCAAAAATTTTTTTATCCCAAGCTTTTCCCCTCCTTCCCCCCAACCCCTACCCCTAGATGACAGGTAATCTAATACATGCTAAATAGGATAAATTATATGACAAATACAATACATGTATACATATCTATACAGTTATCTTACTGCACAAGAAACATCAGATCTAGAAAGAGAAGAAGAAAAAACAACCTAAGAAGGAAAACAAAATGCATGGAAATATTCACAGAAAGCGTTAAAATGCTGTGTTGTGGTTCTCATTCAGTTCCCACAGGCCTCTCTCTGGATGTACATGACTATCTTCATCGCTGAACAACTGGTTTGAATCACATCATTGTTGAAGAGAACCATGTCCATCAAAATTGATCATCGTATAGTCTTGTTGCTGTGTATAATGTACTCCTGGTTCTGCTGATTTCACTCAGCATCAGTTCATGCAAGTCTCTCCAGTCCTCTCTGAAATCCTCCTGTTGGTCATTTCTTACAAAACAATAATATTCCATAACATTCATATACCATAATTTATTCAGCCATTCTCCAATTGATGGGCATCCTTTCAATTTCCAGTTTCTTGCCACTACAAAAAGGGCTGCCACAAACATTTTTGCACAAGTGGGTCCCTTACCCTCCTTTAAAATCTCTTTGGGATATAGGCCCAGTAGAAACACTGCTGGGTCAAAGGGTATGCACAGTTTGATA
>JAJPUD010002808.1:146657-171548 GCA_023553655.1 Myrmecobius fasciatus | reverse complement strand
GACTGATTCTTGAAGTCTTGATGAGTCATTCATTTCCAATTGTTCGATTCTAATTTTTAATGTCTTATTTTCTTCAGTTACTGTTTTTAGTTCCTTTTGCAATTGACCAATTACATTTTTTTTGTTCATTGCATTCTTTTTCCATTTTTTCTATTTTATTTTGCAGTGATTTCATTTTGTTTCCCCATGTTTCTTCTAACTCTCTTTTAAGATTTTTATGTAATCTTCAAAGAAAGCCTTGTGACATGGAGACCAGTTTATGTCTCTCTTTGGGGCTTTTTCTGGAGTTGCTTTACCTTTAGGGGCCTCAGGATTTGAGGTCTGTTCTTCCCTCTCTCCATAAAAGTTGTCTATGGTGAGAGCTCTTTTTGGTTTTTTATTCATTTTTTTTAAAAGGTGTGAGGTCTGTTTAGGGCAAAGGTGGGACATCTGCTTTAATTTGCCCTGGGGCAGTTCTGCTGATTGAGTTATTTCAGGAACTGGGCAGCTCAGCTGATTGAATTATGTCAGGTGCTGGGCAGTTCTGCTTTAGTTAACCCTGGGGCAGTTCTGCTGATTGAATTATTTCAGGTACTGGGCAGCTCCGCTGATTGAATTATTTTTGGTGCTGATCAGTCCTGTTGATTGATTGATTGCTTTAATGTGCTGTGTAATGGCAGCTAGGTCCGATGCTCATCAGGGGTTCAGTGGTTCACAATCTATCCCCCTCAAAAGGCAGACCCTCCAAACCACCTGCCCACAATCAGGACAGATTGGTCCAAGAGGCCCGCAGAAGACTCCCAGGTGTGTGAAAAGCACAACGCTCCCACTCCTGTTCCAGCTCCCTGCTCCAGCTCCCTGCCCCGGTCTCCCTGCGCTGCAGTCTGTGTTCAGCAGACCACCCCCCTGCCCAATTTAAACAGACCTGTTTTGAGGTTCTTCCAGAGTATCTTCTTCTAGAATCGTGTTCTCCAGATATTGTGGATTTTTTTCCTTCAAAATCAGTCTAGAGGCTTCATATGTTGTTGGTTTGAGGGGAGGTTAGAGGAGGTTACAGAGACTCCTGTCTGATCTCTGCCACCATGGCTCCACCCCGGAAGGAAGACGACCTCCAGGATTCTTAAGGGAGGTTTGGGAGTGTTTAGCTTCTGTGCCGTAAGTTCCAGTCTCCACTAATGGTGTTTTCCCAATATTAGAGATCTCTTGCATCCCAATTCCATTTAACTACCTAATAGATTAGCCTTTATAAAGGCATATTTACTTTCCTGGGACCATAATTCCCTCCCCCCACCCATATAAACTATTTCATACTCTGTAGGGAAAAAGGGGACTAAATTCCCAATTTAAATAAGTTTTTAGACAGTTCCGAGTTCTAATTCCAAAGTCCCATTTTGGCTTGAGTCCCAGGCACTGATTTCTCAGAGCTTTCCTGCTGGGATGGTTGGTTCCATAATAAGCTTGAATTCCTGCCTCCAAGGTTCTCCACTGCTCATGTTCCCTGGTCCAATAGGGATTCTGCCTCCTACAGTGAGAAGAACTGAGAAAGACAAACTAAGCCAAATGAAAGAAAATACCCCAAGCCCAATTTCTAAGGAGGAAGAGAAGAGGAAGGTAGTCCACGTCCAACTGCACAGTGCTTGCATTGTAGATGAATCTTTACTCTCCTGGATACTAAAGAAAAGAGAGAAAATGTTCTCATTTGGCAGTTTTAAAATATTTAGTTTGTTCCAGATACATAGCTGAAGGAAAAAGCCTTTTGCCACCTAAAAAGTAGGGGAACATTTCCAAGAATATTTTCTCCCAGGAGCTCAGGGCTACTATGGTGATCTGGGCATGTGCAGGTAGATTCCCATTACATATGACAAAACAAATACATAATAATATAGAATCTATTTTTGACATACATGCCTGGTACTCCTGAGAGAAGCATCAATTTTTATGATGATAAACAGCTATAATCTGCAAGGCAAACATTCAAATAAAAATAATAATGCAAAAAGCTATAAGCTTAAAACTATTTATGATGAATCTTTAAGATGTTTATTAGTAACAAAAGTGCCCTAATAGTTGTCCCTTCAGATCTCTTTTTTAAGTAAATTCTTGATGTTATTATTTTAAGATACAGTTTTAATCAGTTGCCATTTTGTTATTCTGATTTTCTTTCTTCAAATTTGCATAGATTGGAATTTTTGAGGATGAAATCTGCATTAATGCCTGCTTACCACTTAGCATAAACATTATCATGGGCATACCGGCTGAATGAAAGAGGCAATGAAGGCCTAATACAAATAAGGCCTTAGAACCAGGTATTGGAAAGCATGCTTCAAAGTTGGTTTTAGAAGCTAGAATACCATCTCTGTAGCCTCAGGGTGCAACCAAATAAATCTGCTTCCTCTCAAATGGTATCTTAGAGGGCCTGGGTTCAAATGTTGGCTCTGCCATTTAATCTCTGCATCACTTTGCACAAATCAAAAAAAAAAAAAAAGGTATTATCAACCTCACCAGCCTTCTATCTTTGTTCTTCATTTTTTTGACTTATACAAATTCTAGAAGACTCATTTTAAAGTAAAACCTTTCCAACTCACGCCAACCTAAGGTGATTTCTTTCTCTAGTGAGGAAGTAGTAGTAGTAGTGACCCACTCTGAAGCATCAGAGTTCAGACAGAGACCAAATAAGACTTGGGCTTATTGGCCAATCAATGAGAGCCAGAGTGATTTAGATTTAAGGAATAGTCCTTAAAAAAAGAAGTCTAGCCCATTAATTCTAAGATATCTTGCAAGTTTTAAACAACAAAAATGTATATACCTTTGAATAAAGCATATATAGGTAAGGATATGATCTATGTGAACAAAGAGAGAGGAGAAAGGAAAAAAAGAGAGAGAAGGAGGAATGCGGGCAAGCAGGAAGGAAGGAAACAATTGCTATTTACATTCACTCTGAAACATCAAAGCTCAAACAATGAACAAATGAGGTTTGGGCTAAGATTTATACTTGTTTGGTAAAGACCAGAATGGATTTTTTTGATTAGGTAAAAGCCACTGTTCTATGCCTCATATCTTTTTTTATTAAAGTTTTTTTTTTATTTTCAAAACATATGCATATATAATTTTCAACTTTCACTCTTGCAAAATCTTGTGTTCCAATTTTTTTCCTTCCTTTCCCACTTTTTCCTCATCTAGATGGCAAATAATCCAATATATGTTAAACATGTGTAATACATACATATTTCCACAATTATGATGCTACACAAGAAAAATCAGATCAAAAAGGAAAAAATGAGAAAGAAAACAAAATGCAAGCAAACAGCAACAAAAAGTGAAAATACTATGTTGTGGTCCACACTTAGTCTCCATAGTCTTTTCTCTGGGTACAGATGGCTCTCTCCATCACAAGACCATTGGAACTGGCCTGAATCACCTTGCTGTTGAAAAGAGCCACATCTATGAGAATTGAAGCACTGAATAATCTTGTTTCTGTGTATGTTTCCTTGGTTCTGCTCATTTCACTTAGCATAAGTTCAGGTCTCTTCAGGCCTCTCTGAAATCATCCTACTGATCATTTCTTATAGAACTATAACATTCCATAATATTGATATACCATAACTTATTCAGCCATTCTCCAACTGCTGGGCATCCACTCAGTTTCCAGTTTCTTGTCACTACAAAAAGTCTGCCTCATATCTCATCTAATTTGTATCACTGAATGAGCATTGCCTCAGACAAACTGAAACCTGGGAAAAAGTTTAATTTAAAAGGTCAAAGCCACTTAAAATGGTCCTGATCTGTATCTTGCCATTGGACCCGGGCAGTTCCAGAGGAGGAGAGAGTAGGATTGATGATTTTACATAGCTCTTTCTCACTTAAATCCAATTTACTTGTAAGTAATGATTTCAACACCCTGATGTCATGGTCTTTGAGAAAGAAGAATAAAACAACAATAATTATGGCCATACAAGGTGGAGGAAAAATTTGGACTTGGCTCTAGACTCATACTTACTATAATTATATTATCAAATACAAAGTTAAAAATAATTTGTGCATAAAGCAAGTAGAAATGTCTAATTGTTATACTGATAAAAATTGTTAATATATAATAGTTAATACAGTTAGAATACTTAGTCAAGAATGATTTAATAAATACACTAGAAGTTGATTAGATGCTTTTAAATAAGAAACATTCTTCTGCATTGGCTTTAAGGCCTACCAGTTCCATAATTTCTTTGGGTCTATTTCCTTTGAACTTTTCTGAATACCCAAATGAATACAATCAAACTTCAATGGGTATGCATTTGTTTCTATGTTCTTATTAGGAAGAGGTTCATGCTTTGTAGCTCTTAGGATTTTAACATGTGGAATTTATGTAAGAAATTCTTTTTATTGCCTTGCTATAAAATCCCTGTTATTTTCCAAAAGGTGTCATCTGAATTAGTCTAAATAGGTAAATGTATCCTCAGAGTTTTAGATCACAAAGCCCTTGACCTTGTCTTTTTTATTTTCATTTTTTTTACTTTACATCCTCAGAACCTAGCACAATGCCTAGCATGTAGAAAGCACATTTGTTAAAATAAATTAAATAACATCAATAACCATAATTTAGATTGTCTTTTAAGGTTTGCAGAACACTTTTTCTTCACTACCCAATTTGATCTTTATAAAATCCCAAGAGGTAGGAACTATTAGTATCCTCATTTTACAGATGAAGAAACTAAGGCTGAGAGAACTTAAGTGACTTGTCCAAAGATATACAATTAGTAAGTGACTCATGCAGGATTTGAACTCAGGACTTCCTAACTTTAAGTCCAATGCTTTATTTGCTACTGGGTATAAGAAGTAAAAGTAGATTCTCAAAAAAAAAAATAGATCAGAATAATGGATATTAAGTACACTATTAGGCTACAACAAAAAATTTAAATCAATTTAATCAACATTTTGCAAACACTCTATATGTAAAATGATATATTCTGCATACTAAAGGTTAAAGGATAAACATGATACAGAGCATGACTCACTCATTCTTTCTATCTCTCTCTTTCCATGCAATATGCAGCACACACACACACACACACACACACACACACACACACATCTAGCAATAATATCCAAAATAATATATAGAAGGGGGCAAAGAAACTAACAAGATTTTTTTCCTTGTTATCTTGTTAAAATTAATTCATTCATTGAAAAAACAAAAACAACAACTCTTAATTTTATGGCAGCGTGTATAGATAGCTTTCTGGCAATATGCAAAAAACAAAACCAAAACCACCACAAAACTGTTCATGCTCTTAAGCCCAATGAAAGCATTACTATGACTAAGCCCAAAGGATGTTATTAAAAGGAAAAAGAGACCCATCTGTACAATAATGTTCATAGTACAATTATTTATAATAGTTAAAAAGGGAAATTACCCACATGTAGAATAATTGGCAAATAACTAAATTTATTGCGATATGTGAATGTATTAGAATATGATGGTTCCATAAGAAATGACAAATATAAAGATTACAAAGAATTTTAGGAAAACGTGAAATAAGAGAGTGAAGAAAGAATCAGAATAATAATATGCATTCTGGCTACAACTCTGTGAAATATGGATGTAACAATTTAAAAATTGCTTTATTTGATCATTATTTTTACCATTCCATCTTTTCTTATGCTTTATAACTTTTAACTCTGATCTTTGTTATTATTATGACCTCCAGTCCTTCTAACCCTCATTTCTTTCCCAGGTTATTATGCCCATACTGACTGTACTCTCTTCTTCCTTACCTATCTTTTGATGAACCAGATAGATCAACTCAACTCAATCTTTTACACTAAGTACATTAATTCCCTCTTTCTTATTGAAGCTCTTGCTCTGTCAAGTCCCAGCTTTGGAATATTCCTATTATTTACTGCTTTTACTCCTATTCTTGTGCTGCTAAATGAATCAGGAAACCATGTTGGCTGAGTACACTACAAATTTATCTTACATAATCTCAATTGAGTTCTCACTACAGCAAGATAAACTTTTACAACTCCTTAATCAATTTACTATCCCACTCACTACAGTGGCTACTCTAAACCTTTTCATTCCTCCTCAAACCTTCCACATCAACCCCTTTCTACTCTCTGAGTTTTGGGGAACCTTACCATAATTTGCTGAAAAAAATAATTGCTTGGAGCTTCTTACCTCTTCTTATTTTACATCACTAAGATGTCTTTCCCTATAGCTTCTCTTCTTCCATTGGCTCCCATAAAGAGATGTCTCTTCTCTTTGCCATAGCAAACACCTCTGCAGGGATCCTTGATTCCATTCTATCCCATCTTCTCTAAGAGATTGCCATTTCTGTCATCCCACTCTCATTAATCTTAAATCACTCACTGACTGCTTCTCTGCTGCCTACAAGTCTCCCCAATAGTTTAAAAAATAAAACACCTCATTTGATATGGCCATTCCTTCTACCTATCCTGGAATCAGATTGTGGAGGGCTTTGAATGTCAGTATAAGTTGAAGGGAGATTTGGTTCCCTCTCTTTCTCAGGGTTGAAGTAGTAATGGAATATAGTCACAGATGATAAGGTGCTGCTATCTTGTCAGGATGTTGATATCCTGTTGTTCCTGCGTGAAATATGGATTACTTAGAATCAGAGGAGAGAAATTAGAATTAGAATGCTAGTAAATTAGAAGAAATGAGGACTTAAATAAAGATAGATCAATGGGAAAAGGGGTAGCAAAGGATTCAAGAGATACTACAAAAGTAGAAATGACAAGTAATTGGATTTTTGAAGTGAGAGGGAAAGGTATTATTTCCAAGATAATAACTGTGGAAATATGTATAGAAAAATTGCACATGTTTAACATATATTGAATTACTTGCCATCTAAGGGAGGGGTGGGATGAAGGAAGGAAGAAAAAAATTTGGAACACAAGGTTTTACAGGAGTAAATGTTGAAAACTATGTACATATTTTGAAAATAAAAATCTTAAAAAAGGAAAATGAGTTAGATCATTTGCTTTCCTTCTAACCTCACCCCCCCACATACACACACAGACAAACAGACACACACACAAACACACACACACACACACACAAATACATTCCTGGACTATAGTGTTTGTGAAGAGGGAATTGAAGTAGTCATGGAAATTGAAAACAGTGGTCATGAGTTGGAGGTAAGAATTAGTAATTGTTGGAGTGGGAATTACAAAATTATCAGTCTAGTTTATCCAGGATAAAGCATTATGGACTATAAAGCAAGACTTAGAAAGCAAGAAATGATATCATCCTTAGAATAGGCAGATGTTGTTTTTATTATGATCATCATACTGGAGGAAGTAATATTTGCATCTAATCACATCTATGATTTTATCAGCATATTGAACACTTGGTGAAGAGTAGGAGTATTTTTATATTTGGGCAAAAACAATAAGCCTCAGTTTCCAATGTTTAAGCAAGAAAAGTTGAATTTGGAATTAGGTTACTTTCTTGAATTGATTTTCTATTACCAAAAACTCAGGGCAATTTTGAAACACTTACCATCTTTTTTTAGTATCACCATATTTTCACTTTTTTTGCTTGCTGAAAAATTGAAATCTTCTCTCACTTTCTCACAGGATAGAGAAAAAACCTCTTTCAATCTTCCCTTCTGCATACTGCTCCAAAGTAAGAAGCCAAAGAACAAAAATAAGTTTGTAAATTTTAAATTCATAATATAATCCTTTATAATCTAAAATGAGTTTAAATTGAAAATTCAAAATAAAAACAAGCAAAAAATAAAAACCCCAAACAAAATTAAACCCAAATATCCATCTTAATTTTAAATGCCTATCTGATATACTTTTGTCTTGGTTAGATCAGGCTGTCTCTGCTCCTGAAAAGTCCTTATTTCCTATCTACCACTTCTACCCTACTCCATTTTAGAAACTTTCATGGACAGTGCTTGTGTGATATAGGTCTCCTCTAGTCAATCCCTATCATCTTCTGCCTGGTATATAATAGATGGAAAACCTATTTAATATAACTGAATAAGAATTGATTGCCTTCTCTGTACAACCTATGGCCTTTGATTAAACTATTGAGTTGACCTGGTATGGAAATGGTAAGATTCAGACATTCCATATATTAATCAGGTATAGGGACTTAAAGTGGTTGGCAGAAACTGTGTGGAATAAATCAGAAGAGGGCTTATTGTGGAGCTATGGCCAATTCCAACCTCCTTCCTCTTCCCTACCAAGGGAAGTCTTGAGTCTGGGCTATTTCCTCTACTGACTGAGAACCAATCCCAAATATATCCTTCTTCCTTCAGTTGCTAGAATCCCTGGGATCTTTTGACCTGAATCCCTCCTCCTTTCTTCCTTTTCTCTCTTTTCTTCTGCCCCTAATGTCTTTTTAATCCCTGTATCTTTTCTTGTGAGAGTTAAAATCTACCAAATACATACCTATCATCATGGATACAGAGAACTGTTTAAGAAGTTTAAATTTTGTCTTATGTGTTCCTTGATCAAGAACAAGACAATGCAGTGCTTTTGAAAGAACACTGAACTTGGAACCATATCACCCAAGTTTAAATCTGCTTACTTTTCTGGGCCTTAATATCCTTATTATTACTTTGAGGAGATAGAAAAGATGATGATATAAAGCTCTTACAGTCCTAATTTTAGGCTCTTAATCTGAGTCCTGAGGACCTTTATTTTTAATATTTTGATAATTTTGTTTCAATATAATTGATTTCTTTTATAATCCTATATATTTTATTTTATACATTTAAAACATTCTGAGGAGGGCTCTGTAGTTTTTACCAGAAAGCTGAAGGATTCCATAATTTAATAAAAAAGGTTAATAACCTCTGCTAAATCTATGATCTTATGATCTCTCAGGACATCAGTTTCCCCATCTGTAAAATGAGGATAGTACTGTTAATAATACCTATCTCATGGGACTTCTAAGTCCAAATAAAATAATGTATATAAAGCAAAATATATAAAGTATAAAATATAAATAAAAATAAAAGTATAAAAATAAAGTATATAAAATGTATGTATACATAAAGCACTTTGAAACTTTAAAAATATAGCATAAATATCAATTATCATTAATGCTCTGTCTTCTGTTTTTATCAAACCTCTTTTAAGTCTCTAAATCCATGAGGACAGATTGTGACCAAAATGTACATAAAAATGCCATACATATGGATTAGAAAGAGAAAAAAAATCAGGCACATCTGAATGTTTTCTCTATGGAGAAACAAAATCTAGAAATTTAGGAATATTTAAAAAATTGACTGCATTTTTCTCTCTTTACCTGAATGCCATTTATTGTCAAAGAGAGAAAAGAGATCACCTTTCACAAATATTTCAAAAAGAAGCTCCATCAAGTAAGGAAGCTTAAACCCTTAGTTATCAGTTACTTTAGAAAAGCATACCATATTGGGACAGCAATTATCCATTTGTTGCATTCCACTGATATTAAATAACCATATGGAAGCTTATATTTCATTCCATTTCATAGAATTCTCTAGCCCTTCTCAATGCACTCCTAGCCAAGCACTAGCCTGGAAATGGGGTCAGCTGTGTATTTTCTATTTTAAGGAGTGTGGGTGTATGTAGAATGCCCCAGTTTCATCAATCGCATTTTCCTTTTTGTAGGTCACACACCAGCAGCTCCAATTCAGGATGTTTTTCTCTATTTCTGGAATAAATTGGGCACGTAGTACGCTTCACCTAGGTTAACTTAGAACTGTGAGAACTGATGGAACACATTTTTGTTCTGGATGTCACCATTGAGACAATAGCAAACTGACAAGTTTAAGAAATCAAATCAAATGCTTAACATGTGGCTAAAATGTGAAGACCCGTGCTTCTAAAAAACAAAAAATGACCTGCATAGAGTGTTGTGGGCTGTGGGGATGGGAATTTCAGACAAGAAGCTCAGCCTATAAGAGGAAGATTATAGAGGTCAAACAAGAGATAAAGGATAATATAATGTGACATTGAATTATAATTCACTCATTGGAATAAAATTAAAATGGAATAGAAACCTAATGTCATGAAATAGAAGTACTAACAGGAGAGGAAAAAGGTCTTTAATAAGCAGTTTTCTGCAGAGTGGTACAAGGTAACCAGTGTTGGATTTGGCATCTGAGGTCCAGAGTTCAAGTCCTGCATCTGTTATTTGCTATCTGTATAACCTGGCCAATTGATTTAACTTTTCTAGACCTTAATTTTCTCCTCTATAGAGTGAAAGAGTCATCTTAGATAACCTCAAAGATCCTTTCTGACTCCAGATCAATTATCCTATGTGTCCTATGGAGACAAAAGCTCGTATTTCCCAAATTTTCCTCCAAAAGTTTTTTTTCTCCAATTTAGTGTACTAAAGGGAATAAGATGTGTCTCTATATTTCTCTCCAGACATGCCTATTTGTTATTCTCAATTACTTGCTAGTAGGAGAGCAGAGACTAGTGAACCAAACTTATTAATGAAAGAAGACAGAAAAATGACAAATGATCAGAAGAGAGATTGCAAAAATAGAAAGGAAGGTGGAGTATGTGTGGTGTCATGGAAAAATATTGAACTTGAAATTAGAAGAACTGGTTTTGGGGCTCTGTTTGGTTAAACTTTAAAAAAAGTTTTTAAGTTTTTGCTTTTACTTTATCTACTTCCCCCATTGTATTTTCCTCAACTCCCACAGAGTTATTAAAGTAAAAAAAAAAGAAAGGTTTTTTAAAATTCCAGCAAAACTAACCCAGTATATTTTAAAAAGCCTGATGTTACATGTAGAATTTATATCTATGTTCTTCAATTTCTGCAAAGAAATTGGGGGAGATGTAATCTCAGATTCTTGTTAAATTTGGTCATTACAATGTGAAATTATTCATTTCTTTTATTGTTATTTCCATTTATATTATTATAGTTCTAATGCATATTATTTTACTGTTCTGTTTATTTCATTTTTACGTCATTTCTCACAAGTCTTCTTAAGCTTTTTTAAGTTTATCATATTCTTTGTTTCTAATAGAAGTGCGATATTTTGTTATATTCTTGCACCATAACTTGTTTAACCATTCCTCAATTGATTGCTATTTACTTTGCGTTCTCTCCATTAAACCCTTTTTGTTATTTTGGCTTTTAAAAGTACAATTCCTCTTCATATCGATAATCCTCTTTTAAGATGCAGTTCAAATGCCACCTTTTGCATGATAATATGCACCTTCATATATACCTTTCTGAACTCCCAAAATGAAAGTTGCCTTCCCTTCCAAACTATCTTATGTTTAAATAATGTGTGTGTGTGTGTGTGTGTGTGTGTGTGTGTGTGTGTATAAGCACACTAGATAGTACAATGGATAAAGTACTAGACCTATGGTCAGGTAGATGTCTTCCTGAGTTCAAATCTGACCTTAGAGTAATTATACATGTACTTGTCTTCCCTATTAGAACAATGAGAAAATAATTATTTCTCTTGTATTAAATGACTAATTATTGTATTAAGGCCAAGGGTTTTCTCCTTTTCTACTTCCTTATCCAGAGACCAGCCAGTGTGGGAAAATTTCTTTTAAAGATTTATCCAGGCTAAGATCTAATCAGATAGTAAAAGAAATTCTTGGGCTAACTGTGTTTGCTCAGATAGGTCTGAGGAAGTATTGATTCTCAGCTTTTGGTGATATGAACAAGTGATAGGGAAATTAATGTATTTTTGACCAATATTTGGGTGATCCAAGTCCCATACCCTAAAAATCCTCATTGTAATACAGCCCAGCCTCTCATTGTAATATTTGTTTTCTCATTAATTGGTAACCAGAATTTATGTAATGTTTCTCACTAATTGTTAATCAGAATTGACTGTCATACCCTCAGAAATAACTCAGGAATACTTACTCTTTGAAGGGCATATAAACTGTGAATCCATGGCCATTAGATGTTTTTGGTCTGAGAGACAACCTTATGACCATTCTTTTATTAACGATTTTATTAATAAAATGATTAGTTACCCAGAAACTATGTGTCTTGGAACATTTTTTTTACACTTATCACAACATAAGCTCCTTGATAGATTGTTTCATTTCTTTTCTTTTCAGCATCTCATGTCTGGTATGTAGTAGGCACTTAATACTCCTTAATTAATTAACTGCTTCTGAACAGGAAGTATGTTTGGACTCACATCCTCCACATAAAAATTCTGCTGTTTGGTGAGATGATAAGAATGCTGAATAGAGGAGCTGGGTTCAAATTCTGACAGTGCCATTGCTAGGATACCTTTTATTTGAAGTTTAGCACAGTGCCTGAAACATAAGTGCTTTATAAATTCTTCTTGGCTGGCTGACTGGTTAATTAGCTGAATAAATGAGTAATCTTAGGTAAGACTTTGCATTCCTGAATCTAAGTTTTTATATCTGCAAAATAACTAAGTTAGAATGGATAACTCTAAGATTCCTTCTAGATTTATATTTATGGTCCTTCTAAAACATTTATTAAGAGGCCTAAGGGAAATCTGTCTTTTCATCAGTAATTGTTTTCAATATCACTGCTTTTGCCATTTCAACATCTCTTAAAGTATTCTGAATCCTCTTTTCATTTAAATAAAAAAGGTGTGTTTTGAAGTTTTCTCTGCTACTGCTTTATTTTCATGATGAAGATTCTGTAGCTGTGTATTTAATTGCTTTGATTTCTGTAGGCTTTTAAAACTCAGGGTTCTCAAGTGTTGGAGGGGGTTTCATCGTGTTATTATATGTCTAATCTTTCCACAAATGAATAATCACCATGGTTTTAATGCCTTTTGTCATAATACTCTAACCTATTTTTGTCCCTATTATCTAGTCACCTCGTCACTGATTTAAAAAGAGCAATGTTTTCTTAAATGATTATTTCTTTAGTCTTACAAACTCTTTGAGCTTAAAAGAGACCTTATTGATTCTTTCTCTCTCTTTCCATGCTCTCCCTTGCTGATTTCTTCTGCTCCCACAAGCTTTATTATCACCTCTATACAGATGACTCTGAAATACATATACTGGACCTAATTTCTCCCTTGAATTTTATGCCTAAATATCTTGACTTGGATATTTCTTCCTGGATGTCATACCAATACCAAAAATTTGACATGAACTCATCACTCCTGATGTGGACTTTGAGCTTACTCTCTTCTCTTGTCAGGAAAAAACCCATCTTGCTTTCATCAGGCAATCCTGTTTTTATAGAGTGATTATAGAACTGGAACTCTTTATCAGCCTCCACCCGTCTATCCTCCCAAAACTCTGGGAATCTTTAAACAACTTTTGAGACATTGATTAGCATATCATTATACAGGTCAGGCACATGGTCTGCCAGATGCACTCCATCTGGCTTCTCCTTAATCCTTCCCCACTAAGTACCAGATTCTTCCCTCATACTTCCCCCTTTCCCCTGAGAAATCTTCAATGTTATATTTCCTCTATAAAAGATTTCTCTCACGATGAAGATCTTGACTAAGCCCTTTTCAGGACTAAGTCTGCTATTAGATACTCTCTCTTTCCCTCATAGTTTCTTTCCCTTTAATGGCATCTTTCTCCTTACTATAGCTAACTGTGGTTATTCTGCTATACTCCTCTGTGGATTTAATCTGTCAGCCAATGGTGTACTCCCACCTCAGTGTATTTCTTTAATGGATTCTTCCAAAGTCCTTTCCTTGGTAACTCTACTGCTCTTCCAAAGCTATTTCATATTTATCACTTCTGGTGTCTATTTTACTTTCTCATTTTGCTGGAACCTCTTCTACTATATAAATGTCCCTTTTGGCAAAGATAATGGCTTTTGTGAATAAACATGCACATGTTTATTTCAAAATAGAAATTGCTACCCTGACTTCATCACTTCTATCTACCTCTTCCAAATCTGCCAGTTTTTGTTATAGGAACCCATTTTCCTAGTTGTTGAGGTTCAGAGGAGATCCCAAAAGATTGGGGTTTCAGACCAGTGTCACAAGTTGTCTCAAAAGAATTCGCAGGTTCAAACCCATCTCCACATCAAGGGGCAAAGTGTATTATAACTGTAATGCCAATTAAGCTACATTCAAAAAAAATTTAGCAAAGAATCAGAAGCAAGAGGATAAATTTATAGGAAGAAGTTAGAGAGACCAGTAGCTTCATGTTACTTATTTCCTAGTTTTATGGCTTACAGATATATTTGAGGAATAATCTATTCACTATTGTTTCAGGAACTTTTTTATCACTGATCAACAGATTATTTATCTGACAGTTGGCAGTGTTTGTAGGACTATATATTTTTCTTAAAAGCTAGGGGAAGAAATACATAGCTATATTACTATAGTATTCCTAAGGCCAGGAGACTTTAGGATTATTGACAAACAGACTGTTAGAACTAACATTCCTAAGGTCAGGGAACCTCAGGATTATTGCAGCATTCCCCCCTTGAAGTTGTACCCCATCATTCCTGGCTCAAGCAGTTGAGATCCAAATTCATTTGGGACAAAAGGAGAAAGGTCTCATTTTCTGAATAAGGGGTGGAAATGTGGAAATAATAATTAATCTTAAGTTCCTCACCCACAGTTAGGGTTATTTAAGAAGTAAAGGCTGGGCCATTATTGCCCTGTAAAGAACTGGGCAGGCCAAAAGAAGGTATGATCTCTTTTAGCAAAAACTCTGAACCTTTTCAATCTTGCAAAGAAAGAATTAATTAATTAATTAATAAAAGTATCAACAAAAACCAAAAGTAGTTTTAAGTCCCTGTAAGGAGACATAATAAATTTCTTCTAGCTTGTGACCAGTGAAAATAGGTTTCACAAGGGATTAGAGGGTTTTCCCCAATTCTAAAGCTCTAATAAGGGCAAGAGTTTATTTCTCTGAACAGAGGTCCTAAGGAGGAGTGGTTTAGCCTCCAAGGTGCTATGGAGGTTCACCACAGAATCGTCCTTCCTGGAGGTGGAGCCAAGATGGCGGAATGAAGACATGATTCTCTGTGTCCTCCTCTGACCTTCTCTCAAATCATCAGTAAAATAAGCCTCTGAACTGATTTTTGAGTCAACAAACCCAGAAATATTTGGACTACGAAGTATTTCTGGCAGAAGTTAACTTCTGAAGAGCAGATCTGTTTCAATCGGGGAACAGGGTGAGCAGTTTGCCGGGCCTCCGGGAGACAGGGCAGGAAACTGGGCGGGACTCAGTGTGGCAGAAACTTTAAACAGTTGGTTAGTGTCTCTGAAGCACTCAAGATACTTTGCCCTGATTGCAGGCAGGTGCTTTGGCAGATTTGCCTTTTATAAAAGGTGGGTTAGAAAAACCTCTGCAAACGTAGGTAAAGTCCCAGTCTGACCAGCCCAGCACCGGAAGTTAATTAGTGGGATTGCCCCAGGGCAAACTACCACAAGCCACTGCTTCTCTCACTTTAAAGAGACCCCAAGTTCTCTAAAAAATGCGTAAGAAGCAGAAGAGAGCTCTTACCATAGACAGCTTTTATGGTGAGAAAGAAGGACAGACCCCCAGATCCTGAGGTTCTGAAAGCCACTACAGTGGAAGCCACAAAGGGAGACATGAGCTGGTCCCCATTTCACAAGGTTTTCCTGGAAGACTGCATGAGGAATCTCAAAAGACAGCTAGATGATAAATGGGGAAATGAATTGAGATCAGTGCAAGAAATCCTCCAAAAGAGATATGATAAAAACACCAATTTACTGAAAAACAAAATTGGTGAATTGGAAATAAACAATAATGCACTGAAAAACAAAACTGGGGAATTGGAAATAGACAAAAATGCATTGAAAAACAAAATTGGAGAATTGGAAATAGACAAAAATGCATTGAAAAACAAAATTGGGGAATTGGAAATAGACAAAAATGCATTGAAAAACAAAATTGGGGAATTGGAAATACACAAAAATGCATTGAAAAACAAAATTGGGGAAGTGGAAAAAGTATGCAATGGACAAATTGTCCAGTTACAAAAGGAGCTAAAAAGGTAACTGAAGAAAACAACACTTTAAAAATAACAATTGAACAAATGCAAGTGAATGACTCAATAAGACTTCAAGAATCAGTCAAACAAAAACAAAAAAAATGAAAAAAATAGAAGAAAATATGAAATATCTCCTTGTAAAAACAACCGACTTGGAAAATAGATCTAGGAGAGACAATCTAAGGATCATTGGACGTCCTGAAAGCCATGATGAAAAAAAGAATCTAAACACTGTCTTCCAGAAAATCCTGAAAGAAAACTGCCCTGAGATTGTAGAATCAGAAGGCAAAATCACCATTGAAAGAATTCACCGATCACCTCCTGAAAGAGACCCCAAAATTAAAACCCCAAGGAATATCATGGCTAAATTTCAGGACTATCGCACCAAGGAAACGATTCTGCTAGCAGCTAGAAAGAAACAATTCAAATACCGAGGATCTATAATTAGAATCACACACGATTTGTCAGCCTCCATACTGAAGGATAGAAGGGCCTGGAACCAGATATTCTAAAAGGTAAATGAACTTGGATTACAGCCAAGAATAACCTATCCAGCTAGAATGAGCATTATCTTCCAGGAAAGAAAATGGTCATTTAATGATGTAGGTGAATTTCACCTATTTCTAATGAAAAGACCAGATCTGAACAAGAAATTTGACCTCCAAACACAGAATTCAAGAGAAGCATAAAAAGGTAAAAAGGAAAGGACTCTTGAGAACTTTATTTCTACTATGGGGATACTTAAAGATTGGGGGTATAATTTGATATTACTTCAATAATATAAAAAAAAGAAAACTAGAGGGGAAAATGCTATCATACTGGGAAAAAGAGGGGGAAGGTGGTAAAGTAAGGTATAAAAAAGGAGGTAAAAATAAGTAAAATCTCATGAAGAAGCAAAGAAAACCTAATATAATTGAGAGAAAGAAGGGAGGGAGATGAGCATTGTGTAAATCTTACTCTCATCAGGTTGGGCTCTAAAAGAGTATATCAGACACATTTGGTTTCACAGAGAAGCCTGTCCTTCCTTTTAGGGAAGTGGGAGGGAAAGAAGAAAAAGAAAGGGATAAACTAATAGAAGGGGAAATAGAAGAATCAAGGCAAAGGAGTAAAAAAGGAGGAGGGGCTCTAAAGGGAGTAGGACTGTTTGGGGGAGGAGGATATTTGGTCATCAAAAGCAAAATACTGAGAAGAGGGGAAGGGAGAAAGAGGAAAGGAAGGGGGAAAACATAACTTGGGCAAATATGATGGCAGGAAACGCAGAATTAGTTATTTTAACTGTGAATCTGAATGGGATGAACTCTCCCATAAAGTGGAAGCAGATAGCAGACTGGATTAAAAACCAGAATCCAACAATATGTTGTCTACAAGAAACACATCTAGAGCATAGAGACACATACAGGGGGAAGATAAAAAGTTGGAGCAGAACCTATTATGCTTCAGGTGAACAAAAAAAGCAGGGGTAGCAATCCTGATATCAGATCAAGTAAAAGCCAAGATAGATCCAATCAAAAGAGATAAGGAAGGAAACTATATTTTATTAAAGGGTACCATAAATAATGTGGCAATATCAATACTAAATATATATGCACCAAGTGGTATAGCATCCAAATTCCTAGAGGAGAAATTAAGAGAGATGCAAGAAGAAATAGACAGCAAAACTCTACTAGTGGGGGATCTCAACCTTGCTCTCTCAGAATTAGATAAATCAAATCACAAAATAAATAAGAAAGAAATTAGAGAGAGAAACAAATTGTTGGAAAAGTTAGGTATGATAAATCTGTGGAGAAAATTGAATGGAGACAGGAGGGAGTTTATTTTTTCTCTGCAGTACATGGAACTTATACAAAAATTGACCATGTGTTAGGGCATAAAAACCTCAAAATCAAATGTAGGAAGGCAGAAATAGTAAATGCATCTTTTTCAGATCATGATGCAATAAAAATCACAGGCAATATAAGGCCAGGAGAAAATAGACCACAAGTTAATTGGAAATTAAATAATCTAATCCTGAAGAATGAATGGGTGAATGAGCAAATCATAGACACAATCAATAATTTCATCCAGGAGAATGACAATAAGGAGACAGCATACCAAAATTTGTGGGATACGGCCAGAGCGGTTATAAGGGAAAATTTTATATCTCTAGATGCTTATTTGCATAAAATAGAGAAAGAGAAGATCAATGAATTGGGCTTACAATTTAAAAAGTTAGAAAAAAAGCAAATTAAACACTAAATTGGAGATTCTAAAAATAAAAGGGGAAATTGATAAAATTAAAAATAAGAAAGCTATTGAATTAATAAATAAAACTAAGAGTTGGTTCTATGAAAAAACCAACAAAATAGATAAGCCTTTAGTTAATTTGATTAGAAAAAGGAAAGAGGAAAATCAAATTGTTAGTCTCAAAAATGATAAGGGAGAACTTTCCTCCAATGAAGAGGAAATTAGAGTAATAATTAGGAGTTACTTTGCCCAACTGTATGCCAGTAAATTTATAATCTAAATGAAATGGATGAATATCTACAAAGATATAGATTGTCCAGGTTAACAGAAGAGGAAATAAATCATTTAAATAGCCCCATATTAGAAAAAGAAATAGAACAAGCTATTAACCAACTCCCTAAGAAAAAATCTCCAGGGCCAGATGGATTTACATGTGAATTCTACCAAACATTCAAAGAACAATTAATTCCAATACTATATAAACTATTTGAAAGAATAGGGAAAGAAGACAGAATAGTCCTTCCTTTCTTTGTGACCAAGAAAACTGGACCAATATATCAGTAAACCATTCACTATCTGAGTTGTGAGAAGGTCCCTCAAGTCAGGCCGACTGGAGTAGACAGAATCTAAAGCTTCCTCACAATTGTGAATGAGCAGGATGGCAGGGTTGAGAATGTAGCATTGGTGCTGTCTAACAGAAAAGCCTGATATCTAGTAAGCCTCCCACTAGTAAGCCACTGATGAGCTTTGGCTTCCAAAATGCTCTGAACCTTGTTAGGAATTAGAACCTCCAATGGTTGGTCTAGGGGCTGTGACAGCCAATGCTCTAAGGGGCCACCCTGAGAACATGGAGTCAAGTTTCTTTGAGAAGGTCCTAGGGACTGAGTCAAGAGCCCTAGGGCCTGGCTCCATCTTTCATCAATATACAGAGTAAAAAGCTTTTCTAAATTAGTTAGGGCTAAGGCTGCGGCAGAAGTCATTTTTGCTTTCAGGGTCATAAAAACCAAGGCTTGATCAGGGCCCCAAAGGAGGAGAAGTGTGTCAATACCCTGAACAGCTAAAAGATCTAGCTATGCCCAGGAAAGTATGCAGTTGCTTCTCTGAGGCAGGTTCAGGGAGCTTTTCTTTTTAAATATTAATTATAATTATTATAATAATCAATAATTTAAATATTAAATTTGCATTTTGAATATTTCCAGGTAACAAAATCTAGCTTACAGAGCAAACATTTCGCAGACATTCTGCACAGAGACATAGACACAGAGAAAATGACACAGAAGAAAACTTTCCAATCTTTGTCAAAAGCATAATAGTGCCTCACCTCTCGGGGAGGGGGGGGCAGAGGGGAGGGCTCAGGGAGATTGAAAAGGTATCAAAGGTTTCCTAGTTAGGAGGGAACTTTTCTAAAAATTGAAAGAATTTACAAGTTTGGGTGTCCCCAGTCAAGGAAAATTTGCTGAGCTTGGAGCTCCTGAGAATCCAGACAAGTCTTCCCAGGGGCTTGGGGTGTGCAAGTATAGGACTGAGGGAGAAAAGAATGGGTGACTTAACTTGACAATGAGAGGGTGAAGCCAAGGAAGACCAGACTCTCCCTGTTCAGGGATACCAAATGTTGAGATTCAAAGGACCCAAATGGTTGGGGTTTCAAATTAGTGTCATCAGGTGTCTCAAAAGAATTTGCAGGCTCAAACTCAACTTCAAATCAAGGGGCAAAGTTATTATAATTGTAATGCTAATTCAAGTGGGCTAAGTTCCAAAACAATTTAGTGAAGAACCAGAAGCAGGAGGATAAATTTATTGGAAAAATTTAGAGAGATCAGTTAGTTTCATGGCCAGTTTTATGGCTTACAGGTAGCTTTGAGGTTTATTCATTATTGTCTCAGAACTTTGTTATCACCGATCAACAGATTGTTTATCTGACAGTAAGCAATGTTTGTAGGACTATATATCTTTCCTTAAAATTAGAGGAAGAAATAAGTAACTATATTACTATAGTATTCCTAAGACCAGGAGACTTTAGGATTATCAACAGACTGTTAGAACAATAGAATTTCTAAGGTCAGGGGGCTTCAAGATTATTGCAAATTTCCCCTAGAAGGTGTACCCCATCATAGTCACCTTGGTTTGAAGCATAGGAGTCATTTTTTTAACTTTCCCTTCTCTTCCACCAATCTCTCTCTGTCTCTGTCTCTCTCTCTCTGTCTCTTTCTTTCTCTTTCTCTCTCTATCTCTCTCTGTCTCTCTCTCTCTTTCTTTCTTTCTCTGTCTCTGTCTCCCTCTCTCTTTTTTAAAGCACTTTGCCTAGTACTTGGTTCATAATAGGCACTTAATAATTGCTTATTTCCTTTCCTTTCTTTACTTGGTTTGATAAAATAGGATATTTGTAAAGCATTTTGCATTCCTTAAAGTGTTATATAAATGCTAGACATCATCATCACAATCATCATCATCATCATCATCACTAGTTCTGTCATGGAGAAAAATCCTAATTAATCTCTCCTCCAGAGCTTAATTCTGGGATGACAGAAGAGAAATAGTTAACAGGACAATGAATTTTATATTATTTTTGAGAGTTACCATGATACATAGTTAATTCATATTGAATTTACAATGCACTGAAACCCAAATACTATTTCCACATTAACTATTGCCTAACCATATTTTTCAATCATCTATTTGGGAGGTTGATTTTTTGAGCCTGTGATTAGACCTTGTCCCTATTGAATTTCAAAATACTAGATTAAGCTTTTTTTTCACTCATTCCTTCATTCAAGCCACTATCTTTGGATGTTGGAAAATGAAATAAAAAAATTCCCTAGCATATTTAAAAACAGTATCCCACTTCCCTACAAATTAATCTACAATCTAATCTATTAATTTTCATTTTATTTTTAAAGGTACAATGAGGAACATAAATGTTAAAATGCTTATTTATTAATCTTTGGAACCAAAATCTAAAACTAAAAGACAGCAAAAGGGACGACAAATGTTCTCATAGTAGCATTTCCATAATTGTAAACATGATCATGTGCATGTTCATTATTACCCAGATTTCTGAATGGTTTTCCAAACATATTTGTGTAGAACAAACCAGAACAGCAAGTTGCATCTAATATGTTGAAATTCAATAGGGACAAATATAAAGTCCAGTCACAGGTTCATATTTGAACAAGAGAAATAAGACATTTTAGACCCTATTTTTGTTTTTCTTTGCTTGGAGATCCTTCACAGTATTAAGGATAAGTATGGTGTAGATAAAATAATAGATTTGGAATTAGAGATCCTGTATTCCAATACTGGCTCTTACTCTTGATACCTTGTATGTGACCTGACAATTCACTTTGGTTTCCTGAACTTCAATGCTGAATTGGATTGAATTATGTTGCTTCATTTTATATTATACTGACCAATATGGGAGGCTGGCCTAGAAGGCCTTTAAGACACTTTTCAACTTTGAAACTATAAACTTGTGATCTTACTGTGCTTTCGTATTATTACTTAATTTAGAAAATATATAATGTATGTTTCCTGGGGCTCTTTCTATCTCACATTCTTTTTGTATGGATTCACTCTTGTAATATAACTTCACTTTAATGAAGCCACAGAATCATGGAATATAAATTTTCAATGGTACTTTGCAGGTCATCCAGTTCAACCTATACCTGAACGGTAGTATTTATTTTCTGTAGCAACCTGATACATGGCATAGGCAATACCAAGTGAGGAAATTCCCTCCATCAAGGCAAGATAGGATATTTTCTGAAAATTCTAGTCTTAGAGAGTTTCCTATATCATTGAGAGATTAAATAACTTACCCAAGAACACATAATGCACATATGTCAAAGGTGGAATTTAAACCTAGTTCTTTGTTTTAAGAGTGGCTCTCAATCCACTCTGGCATGCTTCCAGGATGTAGGGATATTGGAATGATATTTGTGAGTTGAAAATCAATAATTTGGGGGCAGCTAGGTGGTGCAGTGGATAGAGCACCAGCCCTGAAGTCAAGAGGACCTGAGTTCAAATCTGGTCTCAGACACTTAACATTCCCTGGCTGTGTGACCCTGGGCAAGTCACTTAACCTCAATTGCCTCAGCAAAAAGCAAAAAAAAAAAAGAAAATCAATAATCTTATATCTTTATGATATGATACAATATATTATCCCATGATATACTATGTACCATGCCATTAGACTATAAGCTCTTTGAAAGCAAAGACTGGCTTCATTTTCTATTTGTACTACAGTATTTAGTGCAGTGCTTAATAAATAGTTATTAAATACTTAATTCAGCCATACAATACCATGTCATGCTATACAATATAATAAACATAAAATGTATGCTATGTAGAAAATTCTATGCTGGGATTCAAGAAATACCGAATTTAGACAATGCATCGTCTCTGCCTTCATGAAGCTTAAAATCAAATCAGGGAGGTAGGGGGATGAATAAGGAATACAACTAAAAATAAACATTATTACTTGACAAGTACATAATGACAGATATTTCAAATTTGCCCCATGCCTTCCATTTCCTTAGCCAACACTCTTGATTAAGGGCCCTCTTAATCAGCTTATTGAATCACTGCTGGTGCTTTATTGCAAATCTTCTAGCCTTTACCCTATTTCTCACCCTAATTATGCCAATGACAGAATATGGTTTTTAAATGTATATATAGGGTTAGATCATCTTTTATTCAAAATCATTAGTGGTTTGATCTCTCTATTACATCATGAATAAAAACAGAATTCCTTTGTCTGAGTTTTGAGGCTCTCTGTAGTTTGGCCCCAAAACTTCTTTTCCAAACTTATCTAATATTATGTGAGCTGCATAACTCTTTGTCCATTACACATGTACTATGCTCATTAACTAGCATCACGACTCAGCTTTTTTCTTCCTTTTTTTTCCACTGAGTTTTAAAAACTCAGCTCAAATGCTATCTCCTCTAGGAGTATTCATTGATTCCTTCAGATATTAATAACCTTTTCTCCTCAGATTCCATACAACATTTTTAGGAACTAAGGGAAGTACAGGAGAGTGGAGGTATTAGTATTTCTCAGCTACTGCCTCCTTAAGTTCAGCCTCCAGGGTTTGAGCTTTTTTGGAACATTGAATAAAATTGGAGGGGTGCCAGAAAGGTCCCTTGTTCTCCCTCCCCAATTTTTACTACCTGCTTGTCACACTACTTGAGCTCTCACCATTAAGAAGTCATTCCTTTAGGTGAACAATCCTTCTTTTAAATATAAACAACTTTGGAAGGGCTAACACAGGGAATTGATAAGTAGGCTATTTATCAGTCAGTTAGATTTATGTATAGCAACATTTCAGCTATTAACAGTCTATGATTGATCATCTTAGGACAAATTAAACATTTGTTTGCAAACACGTACATAATTAAAATTCCTTGGACTCAGTAAATCAAAGATGATATTATTAACATGAGTAACATTTTTAATACTAATAATGGTTTAAAATAATACTAAAGCACTTATCTACTTCAAGTGTAGGAAAAATAAACTTCTGATTCTCCCATATTTTTAGAAGTCTAGACATAGGATTTCGTTGCCATAATACAGTAGTTCTCAAACTATTTTGTCTCAGGACCCCTTTATACCCTAAAATTAGCACAAAACCTTCTCCTAAGAGTTTTTGTTTATGTGGATTATATTTGCCTGTATTTACCATAATAGAAAAGAAAACATCTTGGTATTATTATGAAAATTTGCAGAACTCCTGAAAAAGTCTTAGGAACACCCAGAGGTCCCCAGACCACACTTTGGGAACTGCTGGTATGAAGAAGTCCCAATGAGGAAACTCTACCAATTCAGATTAGCAGCTGATCAGCAAGATATAGCCTTAGAGAGAGTAGCCTGAGGCATTGCAAGGCTAAATGATTCACCTAGGGTCACACAGCTAAAATGAATTATAGGAAGAACTTGAACTCAAGTTTTCCTGACATCAACTATATATTTAAAAAATTACTCTACCACCATCCACTGTGTTTACTGGCTCCTACCTTTCTCATTTTAAAAGTCTTAAAGCAAAAGGAAAAATCATGGCATTTGAGACTTGTAAGTGATCAAAATTGCTAGTTGTAAAGATCAAATGATGAAAGATCATCAAATTTTATCCCTCAGAAAAAAAGATATCATTTAGATTCTGTAAATCTAATTTTACATAAGTAAAAAAGCAAAATTCAATTGCCTGGTATATTGCTTATGACTTCCTTAGAAATAGTAAAGATATCCATGCTGTCTAAAAAAAAATATGATGAAGAAGCAAAAGAGAGCTCTCACCATAGACAGCTTTTATCAAGGCAAAGAAACAACCCCAGAGCCAGAGGTTCCTTTAGACAAAAATCCAGAGAACATCAGCCAGGACCATCTCTGGTCCCCTTTTCAAAAGGCCTTTCTGGAAGACTGCATAAAGAACCTCAAAAGAGAGCTGGAGGATAAATGGGAAAATAAACTGAAATCAGTGCAAGAAGGATACAGTATCTTGCAAGAAGGATATGATGCCCTGCAAAAGAGATATGAAAAAGACACCAATTTATTAAAAAATAAAATTAGTGAAGTGGAAAAAGAGTGCAATGAACAAATTGGCCAGTTACAAAAGGAGCTTAAAAAGGTAACTGAAGAAAACAACACTTTAAAAATAAGAATTGAACAAATGCAAGTGAATGACTCACTAAGACTTGAAGAATCAGTCAAACAAAAAAAATGAAAAATTAGAAGAAAATATGAAATATCTCCTAGGAAAAACAACTGACTT
>JAJPUD010002808.1:126041-141657 GCA_023553655.1 Myrmecobius fasciatus | reverse complement strand
TTCTATGTGAAATCAAATGTCTGATATACACTTTTAGAGCCCAACCTTATGAGAGTAAGATTTACACAATGTTCATCTCCCTCCCCTCTTTCTCTCAATTATATTAGGTTTTCTTTGCCTCTTCAAGTGATTTTACCTTGTTTTTACCTCCTTTTTTTTTTAGATCTTATTTTACCACTTTTTCCCCTCTTTTCCCCAGTATGATATCCTTTTCCCCTCTAGTTCTCTTTTTCATATTATCAAAGTAAAATCAAATTATACCCCCATTCTTTAAGGATACCCCTAGTAGAGATATAGATCTCAAGAGTTCTTTCCTTTTTATCTTTTTATGCTTCTGTAGAGTTCTGTGTTTGGAGGTCAACTTTTTTGTTCAGATCTGGTCTTTTCATTAGAAATAGGTGAAATTCTCCTGTATCATTAAATGATCATCTTCTTCCCTGGAAGATGATGCTCATTCTAGCTGGATAGCTTATTCTTGGCTGTAATCCTAGTTCTTTTGCCTTTCGGAATATCTGATTCCAGGCCCTTCTATCCTTCAATGTGGAAGCTGACAGATCCTGTGTAATTCTAATGACAGTTCCTCGGTATTTGAACTGTTTTTTTCTAGCAGCTTGTAATATCTTTTCCTTGGTGCGATAGTCCTGAAATTTGGCCACGATATTCCTTGGGGTTTTAATTTTGGGGTCTCTTTCAGGAGGTGATCGGTGGATTCTTTCAATACCAACTTTGCCTTCTGATTCTAAAACATCAGGGCAATTCTCTTTCATGATTTCCTGGAAGATAGCATCGAGGTTCTTTTTTTCATCGTGATTTTCAGGGAGTCCAATGATTCTTAGATTGTCTCTCCTGGATATGTTTTCCAAGTCAGTTGTTTTTCCTAGGAGATATTTCATATTTTCTTCTATTTTTTCATTTTTTTGTTTTTGTTTGACTGATTCTTGAAGTCTTATTGAGTCATTCATTTCAATTTGTTCAATTTTAATTTTTAAGGTATTATTTCCTTCTGTTATCTTTTTTAGGTCCTTTTGTAACTGGCCAATTGAATTTTTTGGTTCATTGCATTCTTTTTCCATTTTGCCAATTTTATTTTTCAGTGAATTGTTGTCTTTTTCCAATTCACTAATTTTATTTTTCAGTGAATTTTTATCTTTTTCCAATTCAGTATTTTTATTTTCTAGGGAGTTGGTGATTTTTTCCAATTCACCAATTTTGTTTTTCAGTGAATTGTTGTCTTTTACCAATTCACTATTTTTATTTTCCAGTGAGTTGGTGACTTTTTCCAATTCACTAATTTTGTTTTTCAGTGAATTTTTGTCTTTTTCCAATTCATCAGACTTATTTTCCAGTTTTTCACATCTCTGTTGCAGGGCGATGTTTCCTTCTTGCACTGCTCTCAGTTTATTTCCCCAATCTTCTTCTAGCTCTCTTTTGAGATTCTTTATGCAATCTTCCAGGTAAGCCTTCTGAAAGGGAGACCAGCTTAAGTCCACCTTTGTGGCTTTATCTGGGATTGTTTTCAGAATCTCAGGATCTGGGGACTGCTCTAGTTTCTCTCCATAAAAGCTGTCTATGGTGAGAGCTCTCTTCTTCTTGCTCATTATGTTTAGCTGAGGTATCAGTTAACAGGAGGGAATTCTGCAGAGGCAGCAGTGGCAGCAGCAGCAGGCAGGATTTCAATTTGCCCTGGGGCAGTTTGCCGAGTTGACTTCCAGGCTGGGGCTGAAGTGGCTAGATCCGCACTAGGACCACCCTTTCAGCTACTCTCAATCCACCCTTTATCAAAGGTAGACCTGCCCAAAGCACCTGCCCGCAAGCAGAGCAAAGTCTCCCAAGGGTCTCCCAGGGACTTCCTGGCAGCCTGAAATCCTCTGCTCCGTCCCAGCCCCGGACTTGCACCCCAGCTGAGCCCTGGCGTCTGAGCGCTGGGAGCTGCTTGATCCCCTGCCCGTCTAAAACTGACCTCAGAAGTTCTTTCAAAGTAGATATTTGATAGAAGTGCGTTGTAGTCCAAGCGTTTGGTGATGCCCTCACTCCAGAACCAGTTCAGAGGCTCAGTTTGTCTGTGTTTGAGGGAAGGTCTCAAGAGCTTACAGAGAATGCTGTCTGTAGTTCGCCATCTTGGCTCCGCCTCTCGGAAGCATCAAATTGGGAAATCATCTTTACATTTAATGGTTCTGATAAAGGCCTCATTTCTAAAATTTATAGAGAATTGTCTCATATATATAGGAATTCAAGCCACTCTTCAATAGATAAGTGGTCAAGGGATATGAACAGACAATTTTCAGATGATGAAATTAAAACCATCTCTAGTCATATGAAAAGTTGCTCCAAATCACTATTGATCAGAGAAATGCAAATTAAGACAACTCTGAGATGCCACTACACACCTGTCAGATTGGCTAAAATGACAGGAAAAGATAATGATGAATGTTGGAGGGGATGTGGGAGGGCTGGGACACTAATACATTGTTGGTGGAACTGTGAACGGATCCAACCATTCTGGAGAGCAATTTGGAGCTATGCTCAAAAAGTTGTCAAACTGTGCATACCCTTTGACCCAGCAGTGTTTCTACTGGGCCTATATCCCAAAGAGATCTTAGAGGAGGGAAAGGGCCCCACATGTGCAAGAATGTTTGTGGCGCCCCTTTTTGTGGTGGCTAGAAACTGGAAACTGAAGGGATGCCCATCAATTGGAGAGTGGCTGAATAAATTATGGTATATGAATGTTATGGAATATTATTGCTCTGTAAGAAACGACCAGCAGGACGATTTCAGAGTGGCCTGGAGAGACTTGCATGAACTGATGCTGAGTGAAACGAGCAGAACCAGGAGATCATCATACACAGCAACAACAGTATTACATGATGATCAATTCTGATGGACATGGCTCTCTGCAACAAAGAATTGTCTCAAACCAGTTCCAATTGTTCACTGAAGAAAACCATATACACCCAGAGAGAGGGAAATGAAATATGGACCACAACGTAACATTTTCATGATCTCTATTGACATTTGTTTGCATTGTGTTGCCTTTCTCGGATTCTTTTTTTTTCTTGTAGATAGGATTTTTCTTGCATAACTTCTCAAGCATTTCAACATTATTAGCATGTAGTGGACTTCCTGCCATCTAGGGGAGGGGAGGGGACTGGGGGTAAAATTTGTAATGGAAAGCTTTGTAAAGATCAATGTTGGGGAACTACCCATACATATGTTATACAAATAAAAAGCTTTAATAAAAAAAAGAAAAAAAATAGTATAGTATAAGTGGATAGAGGGCTGGTTTTCAAATCAGAAAAAATCAGAAAACTTTTAGTTCAAGTCTTACCTGTGATGTTTATAGGCTTTATGACGATGACAAAATCACTTAATATCTCAGTGCACCAGAAAACTGCCTAATATGATACAACTTTCATTGATGAGAAAGTTTCCCACTGATTTTTCCCAATAGTGATAAAATTACAAATAAGGATG
The DNA here is from genome assembly GCA_023553655.1 of Myrmecobius fasciatus. NCBI lineage: Eukaryota > Metazoa > Chordata > Mammalia > Dasyuromorphia > Myrmecobiidae > Myrmecobius > Myrmecobius fasciatus. The sequence goes on along the minus strand of JAJPUD010002808.1, from coordinate 138,186 downwards.
TTACTATTACTATAATACGCCTCAACTTTCCAAATTATTACAAATTATTAGTCCAACTCAAATTGAATTGGAATAAACATTGATTTTTCATTCTATACTAAATATAGAATATCTTCCTTTAGAAAGGAAAGGATGTTTATTCCTGGAAACAGTTATAAGCTTTTCTCTGTGTCCTTTGTCCCCCTCCCCTCTTTGTCTCTCCATATGTATGTAATTAGTAATTATATATAATTAGTGTATATAATTTATATTCTAAACATAGTGAATACATATCACATAATATATACATACATGTGCTACATATCATTATACTATACAAACATATTGCATATGTATAACATTTTATATACAACTAATATATACATATATATATATTCTAAATATATATGTATTTAGAATATGGTTCTGTTATATTCAGATATTTTAGTGCTTGGAACTACAGGAAGATACCAAGCTGGTTTCATAAGCAATCTTTGCATTTTATGCAAAATAATTTTTATAATTCCTCTAAGCTTTACAATGGGCAGAAATAAATGAAAGGTTTATTTGTTATGGAAACCTTTCATAATTGAAAAAAAATGGATAGCAGGGCTCTAAACAGTCTCTAAACAGCTTCTTCTAGAAGTATGGAATTACCAGTTCCAAACACCTCCACCCTGGCCTATTTTCCTCGTTCTGAGAAACTAAAGGGAACAAATCAGAGGTAGGCTACAAGGAGATAGCCAAGACCCATTTCCATATTAGAAAGAATTTTTTCCTATTGCAATATAGTAAAGTCATTAATACCAACTGCAAAAGAAAGCTACTTTGGAGAGTGAATGGAGTGCAGCAGGCAGAAGCTGTGAATAATAGACATTTTCATACACTGAATGAAAGAGGGAAAAGGAAAAGGCTTATCTGCAAAACCTGTTTGCTGCCACTCAATCGAGATATCTGTTTTTCAGGAGAAGCAGAAAATGTAGAATTGAGTCATGCGAAATGGAGATACTGTAGGCTTTCAGCTCTGGCTATCTCAATACTGTCTCAAATACTCTTGCTCTAATTGTCTAACATCAGTTAACTGTCATCTAGTCTGAGTCTTTATGAACTTAGTTTTATAAGTTGGTGTTGATTGCTTTCTTACATTATATAGATCCACCCTTTTCCTCTGGCTCCCCTAATTTCTGTCAGCCACTTTATCAGATTCTTTATCTGTAAATGAGGGAGCTTAACTAGATGGCCTGTGAGGTCCATTTTTATTGTATCATCTCCTTTCCACTTCTTTTTTCTTATTGTGATTAGTTATTCATACTTTATTACTCCTCTCTCATTCACCAATGGTTTGATTCAGTCCCTATTCTCTGAGCTCAGAGTTAATCTAGATGGAATGAAATATTATGAAGAACATTAAAATAAAAAAGCTCTTCATGAATGCTCACCCTTTGGGTTCCCCCATTAGTTCACAACCCCCAATAATACATATATTCATATAACTATCATACTGTGATTATGTAGTTTATTGTACATAATATAAACAAAATTGATTAACATTCCAACATAACTATACCCACTTCCAAATATCTGCTAAGTCTCATTATTTCTTTTTACCCTCCCAGACCTTTGGGAGCAAAAGGTTCTTATAAATATCCGTCAGCAATTTGTAGAAAGGAGACATAAATATAATAGAATAGATATTTAGTGTTGTGCCACAGTTCCATGTCTCAGTTTCCCTTAGTTGCTGTTTCAGTTTCCCTTAATTGTTCTGCCCAAAAATAGCAACCCCCACTTCCTGACCATCAGAAATAATTGGACTCTCATTCCAAAGGAGTCATAAAACCTCCAGATGGCCAGCCTCGACATACCCCTTATCTTTTAGCTTCAGACTTACTGTCTTCCTTTCCCAGTTTCTGTCTCAGGGATCCTTTACTCCCCACCTGCCAGAACTGAATTTATGGTTTCCTTGGATACCAGATGTGCTCAGCTGTTCCCATGAGTTCTTTGTCTCCCTGGGCTATGGAGACTATGAAAATCGTGATCACCACCAATGAAGTACTGAATACTTTGTGATCTTAGTCCTATTCAGTCAGCTGACATGGCTGTCAGTCTAAACTCTCTGGGCTGGACTGTGTGCTTTGAGACATGAATCCCAGCAGTCCTGATCCATAGCTATGAATTCTGAACTTTCAATTAACATCAATAAAGCATTACCTAATTTCTAATGTGTGATACTGCCTCAATTTCTCCCTGAGCATTACATTAGGAATAAGAATAAGTCATTAATTTGGGGAAATCAAAACTTCCTCCTAGTAAGAAGCAATAAGTTTTTAATTATTCTTTGAAAAATCTACTTTGCTGATTCCTTGAGGCAGCTACTTATCTTTACCTTCTACTTGTAAATCAATCTACTAATAATTAACTTTTGCTAAATAATAGAAAGAATGCTAGAGTAGAAGTCATAAAGACCTGAGTTCAAATTCTGCCTTTTGGCAAGTCTCTTAACTCCTCAGTCTCAGTTTTCCCATTTGTAAAATGATATGAACAGCATTTATTTCATAGGGTGGTTGTAAGGATTAAATGACATAGTATATGTAAAGTACTTTGAAAACCATAAAATATTAGTTATCATCATCATTGGAAGAAGAGAATTCTATATTTTTTCACTCCATTGGGAAGCAGTATAGGAATGAGAAGAAATGGAATAGAATGACTGCTACACATTCTCTTATTAGCATGTGGGTGTTGATTGAAGCAGCATCCCATTTGTTTAACTCTCCTGTTCTTCATTAAACATTTATTTAGCTATTTATATGTATAAATAACTATATATTTAGCTATTTATTTAGCTATTATATGTATATAATACCATGGTACTTTCATGTCCTCATTCCTACTTAACATCAAAAGCTCCAATATGTTCACTTCTGTCTTGTCCTTGTATTTGGTTTGTCCTTTCTTTTTAACCTATGGTGATATCATGAATAACTTAAATGTTCAGTTACTTTGGTGAAGGGCTGCTTTGTGATAAAATTTCAAATATCATAGTGTACTTGGAACCCCTTTCAATCTTGGGGGAAAAAAACAAAAGGAAAAGAGGTCATAGCAGTTGAGATATTTCAGGTGGATTTTTCTGGCTCACACTGAATTTGCACTGGGACTAGAATGATAAGCTATTACCTGTCCATCTAAGGAAGGTAATTGCTCAATATAATGATTACTTTCTTTTAGAATAGGATGGCAGTTTTCAGGAAAAAATTGATACTTCTATTCTTACATATGGCAGAGATGAGGCATTTAGTGGGTGGGACTGCTTCTTTGCTCTAAGAACTAATAAGTAAGAATACTTATTAGTCAGAGAATCAGAAAGAAGCTCAAGAGAGCCAGATAAAAGCAATCCTATATTCTGTTCTAAGAAGGAAGAATGCCATTGATTCCATTTAAGATGCAGGTTGTATTTAAATAGCCATCTGAGAATAGCCAGTCAGAGCCAAATTAAGAGACTTAGTATATCAAATAGATAAAAGTAGCATTATGCAAAATTTTGAAGTAAGCAAAATAGGGTTTTTGCATCTTCCCACACCCACAACTTTATCCTTCTTTCCAGGACACATAATATGTCAGAGTTAAAACAAGAGTAAGGCAAATGAAGAGCTTGCCTCTCAGGGACAAAACTGAAAAATGAAGATTAAAAATGTCAAATGCTTATCTAAAGCATTAGTATTCTTGTCTTGGGTGCTACATTAACTATTTATAGTTCTGCTATATATACTGAATAATTACATAAATCATGATAAAGAAGATCTATTAGATGCAGCCTATTATTTCTTCCAAAAGTAACAACAATAATAACAACTGTCACTGATATACCCTAAGCACACTTTCATTTGGGTGTCACAGCCACACATATCATTATTATTATTATTCCTATTTTCTGGATGAAGTAACTGAGGTTCAGAAACATTGCTATTTTTTTCATAGTTACACAAGTATAAGACAATTATAAAAAGCATAATTTAAATCCAGGGTTTTATTTTTTACTTTGGATACTGTATTCAATTTATTATGCTACACTATCCTTCTAAATAAATAAGTGTTTCCTATACACAAATACAATGTATCATCACAAGTTAAAAGGCTCCTGGAAAAGTAAGGGCATAGAGAATAACAAGGAACCAGAGGAAATTGGTGTTTTCTGGAAGTAAGAGGCTGACAAATGATTCACTCTTATTTGCCTTCATTTCACCTTTTCTCATCCCAATCTTAAGGCAGCCGTTAACATTAGTTGTTAAGCTTGTTAACATCAGTTGTAAAGCTTGGAAATTCTACTTCTCCATGGAATATGTCACTGTTGCCTCCTTCCTATACTTCTCTACTCCATGGCATTGAACTTCTCCCTGAAGCTATGAGCAATTGCCTTGTTCTATTTTGGACTTGACTCTAGTCCTCTGGTAGTTTAAGATTGTTATTGGAATGAAATGAGAAACTTGTTGGCCATTCAACTATGAATAAAATGAGATTTGCTTAGCCCCTAGTAGGGGGAGGATAATCAGTAAAGACAGTTCATTCAGCTGAACAAAGCTCCCCTGATTCTGAATTGCTCACGGTGGTCTCTTCGCCAAGCATCAATAAGCACCTTTGCTCTTTGTGGCTGTTTTGTACTTAGCTGACCAGGAAGTAATATCAACAACCCTAAGTCAATTAAGTCTTGAGTGTGGTTTCGATGCCTATTAAGGAAAAACTAGCCTAACTTGCATAGAGAAGAGTTGTGATACTATTCTTGCCACATGGCTTATTATCCTTCCTTCCTCAACCTACCCCTATTCCAAATTTCTGTATTACTCCGTATATTTTGCACATTTTTATACATGTTGTCTTTTCTTATAGAATATAATCTCCTTAAGGGTTGCCACTGTTTTCCAAGTAGCTCATTTTCAGGTTGGTCTACCTCTTCTGAGCATAAAGAGCAAACTAATAACATATTCATTGAAAGAGTATAAATGTAAAAAGTTACATTTCTGAGACACATATATACATTCTGTATATGAAGCTCTTTGGGAAGTTAAAAAACTACACAAATGCAAAATTTATTGCTATTATCATCACTAATATTAAGTTAGGTATTTTTGAAAGTAGCAACTATTAAATTAAATGTATAGACATAGGGAAAGGGATTGAACATTGGTATAGTTAACTTCCAGGAAAGGAAATTCTCTCTACAAAGAAAGGTCAGCACCTTCCTTGCAGCTTATAATCTTAGAACACATTGAGATGTCAAATGACTTTTCCAGAGGTCCCTGAGATGTTATGTGTTAGAGACAAGACCTGAATTATTTAAGTTCAAGTTTAAGTTTAAGTATACTCTGCAAAATACATACTATATTATGGCCAGGAGACTAGAGCTCTTATGGATACAGGCCATGCTTTCATTACTGCTGACTGAAGGTGGTGAGATCAGAATAAATGTGAATGAAAAAATAAAGTATGATTGGGAAATAAATAACTAGCTAAGAAAGAAATGTCTGAGAATAAGATTTGGATTTGTGTGTTATCAATCTATCAGCCAACAAACATTCATTAAACACATCTATGTGCCAGTCACCTTGACAGGCACTTGACAGGAATACAAAGGCAAGAATGAAAGACTTCCTGTTGCCAAGGAGCTTGCATTCTATGGAGAAGACAATATGTAACTATATAGAGAGAATAAATATCAAATAAATATGTAAACATTTAGAGAGGGGAGGACATGAGCATTTCACATTTATAGATTCCAAGTGGGAAAAGCTTAAATATAAAACAAAAAAAGCTCAACAGAGGAGATATATAATAGCTATAGTAGTAATAATAATAATACTATAATGACTAGCATCAATTTAGTGCCTTAAGTTTGGCAAAGTGCTTTATATATGTTTATTCAATTGAGCCTCACACCAACTCTGGCAGTAGTTATTATCACTATCCTCATTTTATAAATTAGGAAAAAGAAATCCAGACAATGACTCCAGGGTCACACATTTAATAAGTTTTTGAGCTAAGATTCCAACGCAGGTCTTCTTGACTACAAGTCTCACAATCTATCCAACAGATGAAAATAATGACATTTTGGCTGAGGTTGTAACTAAAAAAAATTGACCAAAATACATTTTCACTTGAATTTTGTAAACCTGATCAAGATCACTTTAAACTGAAAAGGATAAAGGAAGGAGAAAACTTCCTACATATAATTGCCAAACAGGATAATACAAAACATAAAAGGTAAAACAAATGAAGAGGATCAGAAATGAAATCCATGGTCTCAAATTTTAATATATAAAATATAGACCATAAATAAGGTAGTCTACAATTCTAATAGAGTTGTGATGGAGAGAACCATCTGCATCCAGAAAGAGAACCCTGGGACTGAATGTGGATCACAACATAGTTTTTTTTTCACTTTTTGTAGTTTTCTTGCTTTTTAAAATCTTTTTTCCTTTTTGATCTTTTTTGTGCAGTATGATAAATGTGAAATATTTATAATAGAATTGTACATATTTAACATATATTGAATAACTTGCTATTTAGGGGAGGGGTTGGGGAAGGAGAAAAATTTGCAAAACAAGGTTTTGCAAAGGTGAATCTTGAAAACTATCTCTGCATGTATTTTGAAAATAAAAAGCTATTACTTTTTTTCTTTTTTTAAATTAAAGCTTTTTATTTTCAAAACATCTTAGAGCTAGAAGGAACCTTAAGGGTCATTAATTACTAAGTCATATCTGAAAAGATATTTTTTTCTACAACATATTAGAAAAATGATCATCCAGATACTACCTGAAAACCTTCCAATGAGAAATGAATCAATGAATAAAAATTTGTTTATCACTATGTGCCAATACTGTAATAAACCTGAAAGATACAAATACAAAAATGAGATAGTTCTTTCTGTCAAAAAAGACACTACTTATTTCAAAATATCTATTAGTTCTTTTCTGTGATTACCATTCTACATACCATTCCCATTGTACCTCATTAGATGGAATAACAAACTATTATGATCAAAAAGCTAGCATCTTTTGGTTCTCAGGTGTGCCTGGGACCAGCAAGATAAGGTTTCACTAATCAGATCAATATGGCTCCAAGCCACAACTTAAAGTATTAGAAATCTAACTCTTTGCATATTCCAACAATGATTCCTTGTTCTACCTTTTGGAACCACGAAGAAAAAAAAAAAATAATTACATGACAATCCTTCAAATACTTCAAGAGAGGTTGGGTTTTTTTCCTCTTCATTTTCTTCAGTATAAAAATTCGTAGTTCTTTCAATTGCTCAACTGGTCTACATATTCTCACCCTCTTCCTGCTCCTTCCTGTATGCATTTCAACTTTCTGAAAACAGCTGCACAAAACCCCTGAAGCTTGGGAAATTACACATCCCACCATAGAAACAGCTCTACTTTGACAAAGAGTTAAAACCCACAAAAATAAGCAAACAAAAGAAAAAAAGATTCTGAATATAGAAAGTTACAATGGTGGAAAGGAAGATACTCAGAAGATAGCAAAGTCAAAGCTCCTCTGATCCAAACCTTCAAGAAAAAAATAAGAATTAATCTCAGGCCATAGAAGAGCTCAAAAGGAATTCTGGAAATCAAATAAGAGAGGTAGAGGAAAAAATGGGAAGAGAAATGAAAATGATGCAAAAGGAAATGCAAAAGGCTAATGAGGTGAAGAATGTCTTTAAAAACAAAATTTGACAAATGGGAAAGGAGGTATAAAAGCTCAATGGGGAAAAGAAATCCTTAAAAATCAGAATAGAAACTAATGGCTTTATGAGAAATCAAGAAAAATAAAATAAAACCAAAAGAATGAAAAAAATAGAAAACTATGTGAAATATCTCATTGGCAAAATAACTGACCTGGAAAATAGATCCAAAAGAGATAATTTTAAAATTATTCATCAAAAAGAGCATAGACAACTTTCAAGAAATTAGAAAAAAAATCATGATATTTTAGAGCCAGAGGGTAAAATAGAAATTGAAAGAATTCACCGATCATCTCTTGAAAAAGATCCCAAGATGAAAACTCCTAGGAATATTATAGCCAAATTCTAGAACTCCCAGGTCAGGAAGAAAATATTGCAAGAATCCAGAAAGAAATGATTCAAGTACAGTGGAGCTATTGTCAAGATGACACAAGATTTAGCAGTTTCTACATTAAAGAATCAGAAAATTTGGAATATGATATTCTGGAGAACTATGGATCAACTAAGAACCATCTACCCCCCCCCAAAAAAAAAACTGAGTATAATCCTTCAGGGGAAAAGGAAAAGATACATATTCAAAGAAATAGAGGAATTTCAATCATTCATGATAAAAAGACCAGAGTTTAATAGAAAATTTGATTTTCAAATACAGGTTTCAGGGGAAGCATAAGAGTGTAATTATGAAAGGGAAATCATAAAGGAATTAATAAGATATATCTATTTACATTCCTAGATGGAAGGATGATACTTGAAACTCATAAGAACTTTCTCCTTATTATGGCAATTATAAGGAATATATTTTTATTAAAGCTTTTTAATTTTCAAAACATGTGCATGGATAATTTTTCAACATTAGCCCTTGCAAAACCTTGTGTTCCATTTCCCCCCCTTCCCTCCACTTCCTTCTCTAGGTGGCAAGTAATCCAATATATGTTAAACATGGTAAAAATATATCTTAAACTCAATATATGCATACATATTTATACAGTTATCTTGCTGCACAAGCAAAATCAAATCAAAAATGGAAAAAAAAGAGAAAGAAAATAAAATGCAAGCAAACAACAACAAAAAGTGAAAATGTTGTTGTGATCCACACTCAATTCCCACAGTCATCTTTCTGAGTGTAGATGGCTCTCTTCATCACAAGATCATTGGGACTGGCCTGGATCATCTCTTTGTTGAAAAGAGCCACATCCATCCGAATTGATCATCATATAATCTTACTGTTGCCATGTACAATGATCTCCTGGTTCTGCTCATTTCAATTAGAATCAGTTCCTGATGATCAATTTTTTTGCATTGATTGTTTCTTATAGAACAATAATATTCTATAATATTCATATACCACAACTTATTCAGTCATTCTCTAACTGATGGATATCCACTAAGTTTCCAGTTTCTTGCCACTACAAAAAGGGCTGTCACAAACATTTTTGGATATGTGGGTCCCTTTCCCTCCTTTAAGATCTCTTTGGGATATAAGCCCAGTAGAAACATTGCTGGATCAAAGGGTATACACAGTTTGATAACTCTTTGGGGAGAGTTCCAAATTATTCTCCAGAATGTTTGGATCACTTCACAACTCCACCAACAATGCATTAGTGTCATGACCTTTTCCTGTCATTTTAGCCAATCTGAGAGGTTTGTACTGGTACCTCAAAGTTGTCTTAATTTGCACATCTCTGATCAACAGTGATTTAGTGATTCAGAGCACTTTTTCATATGATTAGAAATGGTTTTAATTTTTTCATCTGAAAATTGTCTTTTCATATCCTTTGATCATTTATCAGTTGGAGAATGGCTTAAATTCTTATAAATTTGAGGCATTTCTCTATATCTTTTAGAAGTGAGGCCTTTATCAGAAGCTTTGAATGTAAAAATGTTTTCCCAGTATATTTCTTCCCTTTTAATCTCATCTGTATTAGTTTTGTTTGTTAAAAAAAGAACTTTTTAACTTAACATAATCAAAATTATCTAATTTTTGTTCAATAATGAATTCCAATCCTTCTTTGGCTACAAATTTCTTCCTTTTCCACAGATCTGAGAGATAAACTAACCTTTGTTCTTTTAATTTGCTTATAATATCATTTTTAATGTATAAATCATGAACCCATTTCAACCTTGTCTTGGTATACAGTGTTAGGTGTGGAACAATGTCTAGTTCTGCCATATTCGTTTCCAATTTTCCCAGCAGTTTTGTCAAATAGTAAGTTTTTATCCCAAAAACTGAGGTTTAGAGATTTGTCAAACACTAGATTACTATTGTCATTGACTATTTTATCCTATGAACCTTACCTATTCCACTGATTGACTACTCTATTTCTTAGCCAGTACCAAATGGTTTTGATGACCACTGCATTGTAATATAATTTTAGATCTGGTCCAGCTAGGCCACAGAAGGAATATATTTAGACCATCCTTTTGGACATAATTCCAAACTGTTTTCTAGAATAGGTTGATCAGTTCACAGTTCCACCAAGAGTGCATTAGTGTCTAAATATTTCCACATTCCTTCAAACATTTATCATTTTCCCTTTCTCTCATAATAACCAATCTGATATGCAAAAAGTAAACAGCAAATTCTGTGAGTGCAGAAGCAATAGGACTGATGCTTGGAGGAAGATGCAGCTTTTGGTTTGGGGTTCCAGATCAGAGGGGAGAGCTGAAGCATGAAACTAAAAACATCATCTTCCCACCCCACATTTAGAGGTGTTTATACTAATACTTCTCATTTTAAAAAAGCAAAGAATTAAGAAACTAACCATAGAAACTTGTTGTGGAAATAGGGGAGAACAGAGTTCACCTTCAGAGGACACTGAAGTAAAAAGAACTTCTACCACCAAAAACTCATGATAAATGGCTCCACACATAGAGAGAATTTATTAAAAAAAAAACTCAAAAAAGAATTTACGAATCAAATAAGAGACATTGAGGAAAAACAAAACAAAAAAACTATTCAAGAAAAATAAGATTATTAAAAAAACTAGAAAAGGAGATAGAGTCTTTTTTTAGGTTGACATAACATTTGTTAAAATGAATAGATTGTTATTAATAGGATTATATATTAATATTATATTAATAATACATTCATATTGACATTAATAACCCAATATAATTATATATCATAATATATTTAAATATATACTAGAATTATATAATTAATAAATAAGATATATTAAAATAAATAGAATTATTATTAATAGAAAAAAACAAAAAAAAATTAAAATGAAAGCTATGTAAAATCCCAATTAAAACACAAATTTGTCTAAATGAAAGCTCAAGACAACACTTTCAATATAATAAAGTAGTGTTAAATAATTGGCAATTTTTAGTTACCAAAATTAAATAGTTTTATTTATTTTGCAAGGCATTTAGGGTTAAGTGACTTGCCCAAGATCACACAATAAGAAACATGAAGTGTTTGAGACCATATTTGAATCAGGTCCCTGACTTCAGGACCAATATTCTATCTACTGCACCATTTAGTTGCTCCAAGATAAAGAATCTTAAAGACGGAAATTTAGAATTGGGCAAAGGGAAACCAGTGAAGCTATAAGAGATCAAGAAATAACAAAACACAATATAAAGAATGAAAAAATAGAACAAGAAATAAAACACAAGAAAAACAAAAGATCAATAAGAATAACTGAGATACCTGGAAGCTGTGACCAAACAAAAGAATCTTCACATAATAATGCAAGAAATAAGGAGAGAAAATTGTCCAGAAGTGATAAAACAAGAGGGGAAAGAAGAAATAGAAAAAAAAAAAATCTGCCGCTTACCATCTCAAGGAAATGCTACAAGGAAAATACATAGGAACATTATGCTAAATTTTAAAACTCCTAGTTCAAAGAGAAAAATTTTCAAGAAACAAGAAAAAAAAGACAATTCAAATACAAAATCGAGCTGCAATTAAAATTGTACAGGACTTATCAGTACCCACTGCAGGTCCTAGAATCATAAATACTGACCATCAAAAGAATTAGGCCTGTAGCCAAAAAATATCATGTCCAACAAAATTATCCATAATATTGGAATGAAAAATATGAACATTCAACAAACTTGTAGATTTTCAGTACTTTATTTCTTTTTTTTAAATTTTTTTATTAAAGCTTTTTATTTGTATAACATATGTATGGGTAGTTCCCCAACATTGATCTTTACAAAGCTTTCCATTACAAATGTTACCCCCAGTCCCCTCCCCTCCCCTAGATGGCAGGAAGTCCACTACATGTTAATAATGTTGAAATGCTTGAGAAGTTATGCAAGAAAAATCCTATCTACAAGAAAAAAAAAAAGAATCAGAGAAAGGCAACACAATGCAAGCAAATGTCAATAGAGATCATGAAAATGTTATGTTGTAGTCCATATTTCATTTCCCTCTCTCTGGGTGTATATGGTTTTCTTCAGTGAACCACTGGAACTGGTTTGAGA